>LBNU01009274.1:35121-89635 GCA_014162995.1 Artemisia annua | reverse complement strand
TATGAATACTAGAATAATACGTACTCTAGACAAACCCTAGGATCTCCTTTTATACACCAAGGAACCCTACGGCCTTACATCAACTTTCTACACAAGACAAAAATATTCTAACACAATAGAATATTACAAGACATCTTTACTATAAATATAAAGACGCGTATACAAACTTATCACTAAGCAGCAGAGATAATACAGCAGTATTCTTCCAGCAGTAGAGTCTCAGCAGTAGAGATATCTAGCAGTAGAGTTGCCTGCCAGCAGTAGAGATATCACAGAAGTAGAGTTAACTTTAAAACCCAACATAATATATTAAGATTTGCTCTAAATGTAGTTTCCTGCTGGATTGGTCAAATATAATGTGTGCAGAACAATGATTTTAAAGTCTGCAAGTATGGTTCAAACCATTATCCTTATTTCTGCAGCCTCTTTGCAGGAATAAAAGATTGTTTTGTCTCACAATAGTAGATGGCCTTGTAATTTGGAGTCTAAACTGTAACATCCAGATAGTGCATTTGTTGATTAACAGTTGGCCTAGGGAGGAAGTGTTGATTAACTGTGCATTGTCTGTTTTGAAGCAGTTTGAATTCCATAAAGTAGGTTTCCTACTTGGAATGGTATGTGAGATAAGGAGGAGCAGTGTGTGGAGCATGGAATAGTGAGGAGTGAAAGATGAACCTACTTGGTCCATGCTTCACTGTTCACAGGAGGATAGGTTGGTACTCACCCAAGGTGTGTGTTCCCATCTGATTGATGCCATTGTAGTAAATGGAAATGTAGCTCAGTTTGGTATAGCCCTTGTGTGGAGAGGTCATGGGTTCCTAGTGATGCCTTCCATCTTTCCTATCTTTGCTATTGTGGTGGCAGGTTGAATGGCATAGATGGGGAGATGTAAGGGAAATGTAACTAGATGGTTATTTGGTGCTTTAAAAGGTGAATGGAAAGTTGCAGGCTTGTTACAAAACTGGGATAGTTTAGCCTGACTACTGGTAAGACTCTATGATTAGAATGTCATCTGATGAATAGAGTTAGTATGCAGTTAAAATTGTATTACTATATTGTATCAAAACAGAGATTAGGCATGTCTAATCTTCTGTTATCAATGTTGTATATGATCTTTTGTGTTTTAATAAGATATGTTCACCTTTTGCACCAAAAAAAAACAAATATTTATTATTCAAAATTTAATATATATGCAGTAAAAATACGCACCTCCTCTGTTAGCCACCCTTTCCTTGCAGGGTCTAGGCACACTAATCTTAGCCAGAAATTCTGGTTCACAATAAAATCGTCAGACCAAGGAAATTTGTAATTTACCTTACCGAGCTTAGAAAGAAACATGTCAAATTCATCATTCAACCAAAGAGTGTCAATAGTATGAAACCATCGTGATAGATCCTATACAAATTTATAAGCGTATCACGTCATTGTATGATGACAGTATAATGTAAAATATAAAGTATTTGAGTTAAGTTCATACCTCTTTCCATGGTTTCACATTTTTAGTCGTTCTATCATACATGGATCATTAATGTACCCACGAGTTTTTTTAAATTTCACCCAGGAAACTTTGTAATTACTTTCTGATGGCAAACCATCTGCGTGATTCCTTTTATTGGGTGCCACTAGTGTCAAAGATTTTTTTAATTTATCTGAATTCACAAATTCATTACGCTTTTTCTTTTTCTCCTCAGCCAAATGCGACACCATTTCTTCCTCCGACCTCATCCTTTTATACTCTTCCACCCTAATTCGCATTTCCTGTTTCCGCATCTTCTCATCTTCCAATTGCAACCTATCTTCCTCTTCCAAACGCAATCTTAACTCTTCTTCACAAATGTACTCCTGTGACAAGTTATTGTTGTTTAAATATTTTATAATTTAGTAACTAGTATATAACGGATTAAATAGATGTCATAATTTATAAATTACCAGAACAATATCTTCATCACTCTCAGGCAACTTGACCAAATCAAGGTAAAGATTATTAAGCGAAGCGCGAAAATCATTGCTCATATTGGAAAAACAATCATTAAACGCGAGTGGCACCTATTAATGAAATGTGATTCAGTTCAAATTAGTAAATAATAAAAAGGATGTACTACACACATAAATGAATTAGGAAGTATACTACCACAACTCCGCCATTTCTTTCACGATGAAGAACCTGAATAATTGAATCAAGTTTGAAAACACGAGTATTCAAATCTGTAATAACACTATCCTTAAGACTAGGTTCCCTGACACTACTATCACTCCTGCTAAGAGTAGGTATTTCACAAACATCTAATTTCGTGTGGTTACGCTTTTTTTCCAACTTGGCTAGATAAGCATCCACAAGGCTAGATTCTGGTCTTAGTGGAGGCGGCCTGGGAATGTACTGTTGGATATAATCATTGGTATCTGTCCACCAATATGATTCGTACTCAGCTCTCGTAGGTCTCATATCACAAGTTGGTTTTACATCCTAAAATAGTCAGTCACAATAACAAAACTAAGATCAAAATTTTTAAATATATACATAAAATAAAAGATGACTTTTTATTATATATAACCTTTGCAAAAAGCTTAGAACAATCGGATCGTTTGAAGATAGTTTTTTTGGACCAAGCAACTGCCCTTGGTATCACTGGCGCGATCTTAATCCACCAAACCTTACTTGTTGCATAAGTCTCGAGAATCTAAATTTGAATATGAGGGAAACGAATAATTAATAACAAATACAGACTAAATGAAATATATGCCATGGATAAAAATTTATTATAAAATCAAACATAATTAACCTGGAAAGCAAAAACAAAGCCACCAAGCGTATATGTTGGAACATACATACGATCTTTCTTCAGTCCTTCAAGGTGTTTGTCACTGTGCTTACGTATTACATCCACGATTTGATCGTACAAATGAGTCCATATGTGCTCCCCCCAAGGAAACGCATTCCAAGCTTCAAGATTTTCAACCAACCGCATCAACTTAACATCCACTTCGCTATTCAACAACCTACCCATAAAGATAACTTCTAAAGCTAACAAAAGACATACACGTACTGCATCTTCATCAGATATCTTACCGAACAATTCTTCATCCTCGATAACACCAATTAGATCTAAGTTGGTAACGCTTAACCCTATACGGTGAGGAAATATCCTTTCACGAGACTTTAAGTCATATAACCCAAACGATACCGATCCAAACCGGAACCCCGTTATAAGACCAAATTCAGCACAACCAAAATGTTGACTATGTCCTTTGATGTAATATATTAAAGGCATATCATAATGGGCATCATTAACATCATGCTGTTTTCGCAGCATATAATCTATTATATGTGGTTCATGGTCAAACATAAAAAGATCGAACCATCTTCCAAAACAAGTACGCCTAAACAAGTTACGTCGTTTTGCATCTAACTTTCGCTTTATTAAGAGAAAGTAGTTCAATTTGCTTCTAATGATGACTTTTGTATCGTACTCCTTGCAAGGAAATAAAACAGAAAGAATCAGTTGTGGTACACATCGGCAAGGTCCATTTTGTAGTCAAATGTTCCTTGATGAGCAGAGGTTCAACAACAGAGGACCAAACAGAGGACCATACATTCAAAAAAATAAACGTGGCATCGAAAGCATTTTTAGTATAACCCGCTACTATAAGCAATAAAAAACGTGGTACAGAACTTATACCAGTTCATGATCAGGGACAGGTTTCCTTGCTTCGCATTGGAAGTAGGTCAAGTATAATCATGAAATATTCGAGTATAAGCTCCACAAAACCAACCATTCTGTATGAAACATAAACATAAAATAGATTTATTCAACTAAATAACTGAACAAAAATACCACATAAACATAAACATAAACATAAAACCCAATTTGGACATGTCCCCAAATAAGATACAGCTAATAAAACCATTATGTGTAGATTACAATTCCAAAACACAAAATTAGCTTAACAATATAAGCACTTCAAAATAACCATACTTCATTATGCCATTCCTAATAGTTCACTTTATAATGCTACACCAAATTAACAATGTAATGAAAAAACTAAAAAACCAAAAGTTAAGCAACTCCAAAGCGATCTAATGAAAAAACTAAAAAACAATAAGCAGAAGCAGATTTAATAGACATCATAAAATATATAATAAACCGTTCATTCATTGAATCAACAACGACCAAACGTATACATAGAGTTAGATAAGACTGATAATGCAATACATAAACCATAACCCATACTAATTCAAAATCCTAAACCATAAACCCAAAAAACCCCAAATACCAACAACACATGTACCAGCCTAGAATGGCAACCACCCTTTCAGCTTCTCGCCAAATAAATCCTTCTCACGCTGACTTAATTCAGTCTCCTTTAGGGAAATCATCAAAGCCATCAACCTAAGGCTATCCTTGTGCACACGGTCCCTAAGAAACTTTGCAGTCTCCACCGCCTCTACCCTACCCTTCAGCACATCACATTCCTTAGCAAAGGCTTCCGTTTCTTTGATGCAATCAGCCAACTTCAAGCATACCTTCCTAATGTCACTCTCTAGAACCTTGTCTTTACCAATAGACCTCTCTAAATACAAATCTAACTGACGTTTCAACGCGGGGGAACAGCAGGCTTTAGCAAGTTCATCGAAAAGTTCAAGACGACCCATTTCGATTTTTTCCTAATTATTAGATTGTAAAAAAGCAGATGTGTTTGTTGTGTGTGTGTGGTTGTGTTAGGGGGAGCGAGTATATGTAGTGGACTGTGGGAAATGGGTACACATTGGTACTTGCACCGCCGGTTTGCTATCCCATAAGGGACTATTGAGTGACAAAAGTGCATTAAATCTAAATGAAACTAGTTTATTTTAAATGATCATAATTATACACGCACTCAAAAAAATTAATTATAAGCAATTTACTAATAAATGCATGGGAAAAAATTATACCTACCCTGTTATACCACATTTTTTTCGATAATACTGATAATGGATATCGATGTTGTTTAGTTGAGTTTGATGCAAGATAGTTAGCTGGAGAGGATGAAGTGTGTGTGGGAAGGAAGTGTGTGTGTGTGTTTTTTTTTTAAAGAATAACTATTAAATAAAAAAATTCATTTTGGTAACAAGGAAATACGTATACATGTAATTAAGATTAAAAAACGTGCAAAAAAAATGCCCAATACATGTCGCCCAGTTTGTACAAGTTGCCCTCTGCAAAATACCTTACACACTTACACATACATTCCAAATACATTCTAGAACTTGTACTATAATAATTAAATACTAGCCACGTGTCGCAACTATATCGAGTTGCTCATTTTCTAAGTTGCCCTAATCCAAAGTGAGAAAGAGAAAAAAAAAAANCCATTGGGCGCGGTCTAGATTTGGAATTACCCCTAGCTACAATTATATTGTAGCCAACTAATTACAATTTGTGCTACAAATTGTGGGTCTCTGACTTTTTTTTGAGCGTCCCTGATTTATTTCTAGTGTTATTTATTTATTTATTTATTATTTTTTTATTTATTTTTTTTGAACGGCAATTGTAGCTACATGGCCCCTAGCCCAGAAGGCGTAGCGAGCCCACACAACCTGGTTGGGTCCCGCCCAGAACGCAATGGCACCCTTCCTTTTACGCACACGGGAGGAAACCCCTATCGCCCTGGACAAGACTCGAACTTGAGACCTTGCCTAGGAGGGTAAAACCTCCATACCACTAGACAAGATGCCCGTTGGTATTTTTTAGTGTATTTTGATGAAGGATTGTAGCATATTGGCTACAAAAATTGTAGCCAAGTTATCTCCATTTGTTATATGGTTATTTTCTTTCCGCAATTATACGTGTGTATTTGTTTCTTGTGTGGTTACTTTCACTACTACCGTTTCCACTTTTAGCGACTACGCATGGGTCGCTAAAAGCTCAAAAAGTCGTCGTTACACTTATAATGATGACAGGCGGTCTCAATAACACCGCCTCTACAGGTTGGTCGCTATAAGTTTAAGCGACAAAATATTTTTACCTTTAGCGACTATGGGTTTAACTTGACTTTTTGACTTTTGACTTTTGTCTAAACTGTCGTGACGAAACCTTTAGCGACTACATATAGTCGCTATAGGTAATCAAAGTCAAATATTTAATGTGGACTAGTTTTGTCGTCTTGCGAACCTTTAGTGATAGCGACAACAAGTTGTCGTTAAAGGTTTTGGTCAAAGACGAGGACAAGAAAGCGGGTTTTTCATCATTTAGTGGACTTATAGCAACGGCATAGTAATCGCTATAAGTGCCCCATCGCAAGAAGTCCTAACTTGTATAGTGTTTCATGGAAAGTCGGCAGAGATGTTACAACAGACAAGTCCAACAACAAAAGAATAATTAATCTACAAAGATTTTTAGCCATTTTGGAAGAAGAATAAAAATAATTGATAGTTCATATAAGACAATGTAAATATGTAAATAAACTGTTCATGATAGTTCATATAAGACATGACTACCTATATAGGACGACTTTTACAGTCATTATTACTACATATTAGTTTTAACACATTGTAGTTACTACGATTTGGTTCGGCCACTTGTGTTTAGCCGGTCGCTAACACATCTTTTGGTGTAGTTATTTTTTTGGACATGCAACGTTTCTTCGCCTTGTCTCGTGGTTTTCGGTGGCCCTAAGCAATAACAATAATGAAGCCCTACAACATTGTAAACTAAAGATAAATTGCATATAAACTTGAATTAGATTACTCATATATGTTTAATATTATAAGTATTTATATGCTAAACTAATAAAATGTGGCCCTTTTGAGTGGACGCCTTATGCGACGATACTTATTGCACACCCTTCCGAGACCGCTATGAATTTAGGTTTCCACCCATCTCATTTTTTTGTTATTTAGGGGGCGTTTGGATCATGAATTATGTTTAATGAAATTATAATATGTCAAAGGAATTGAAATTTGAATGAATTATTTATTTGTTTTTGTTTATGAGTTTATAACATGTGTGTATACGAGGTTTTGATATTAAACTTATTTTAATTTTAATTTCTGTTGTTATTTTGATTTTTATAACTTTGTGCGTATACTGAGTTTTGAGCGTGGTTCTAAAAGGCGGGTTATGGCGGCACTAAGGCGTGAGGCGACCTCCACATTACGAAATAGACTAAGGTGTCGACTCTAGACGTGGCGTGAAATGAGGCCGGTAAAAGCGCGATAAAGCATGAAGTGTGGCGAGTTTTTTTTATTCAACTCTGATAATTTTTTTTAAATGAAAATATTATATGTAAAGATAGTTTTTTAACCAAATTCATTATGTACAACGCTTTTTGGAAACTCAATATATATGAAATATGATATAAATATATAAATATTTTCATATTTTGTGCCGCTTTATGTTACGTCTTAAAAACACAAAATCGCGCTATTTATAACCTTATTTTGTTAAATATAATTAAAAATAATATGACTGCATAAATAAATAAAAAGGTTAAAGTGTTAGGGAGTCGATCTGTTAGATTTATTAACTTATAGAAAATTACGATAACGGAAGTTTATTTACTAAGCCAATAAGATTGTATGATTTTACTAAAGTTTTGAACTTAAACATTAATTGTAATAACTACTAATGAGCATATAACATTACTAGCAATTAAATTCAAATTTATATATATTTTTAATATTTTTTCAAAGGCAGAGGAATATATATAAATAAAAATCGACTGGCAAGGTGCTAGAAGCTAAAATGTACAAAACAAACTAGGAATGAAACAAAACAACACAACATAGAAACCTCCCGAGGCTTTAACTGCGAAGGCAGCAAAAAAGATGAAAAAACTTTTGCCAATTACGACGAACCATGACAAGAGAAAAATCCCCACCCACCGAGGCCGAGCCACCGGTTTTCACTTCATGGTGTTTTTGATGCTGTCCCAAACAAGCCACGAAAAAAAATAATAATAAATAAAAAATAAAAAATAAAATAAAAAAATCAACCAATGCCACAACTCGCAATCGATAGGGGAGACTTAAGCCAATTAACCCAATTACACGTCATATGACCTCCGTGATGAATCCAAGAATAAGACAAAAGAACAATTTTGTCATAGAGAAGCTCCAAGCGCGGATGGTTTCTTCCAAATAAGATTTGGTTCCAAACTTCCATATAGCCCACCAAATGACATAGAGAACGCCTTCTAAAACTTCTTTAAGCCGCTTAGGATAGCGAAGATTGTTGAACCAAAAAAGCCAATTACCATACGAACGAAAGTCATGAACCTCCAAATCCCACCAACGAGATACCTTAAACATAATTTGTCGGGCCAAATACATGAAAATAGGAGATGTGAAGTGGACTCTACAGAAATGTTACAAATAGAGCAAAGAATAGAAGGGATACCTATCCGACGGAGAGACAAGGTTAACCTAGTGGCCAATTTATCCAACCAAACTCTCCATGCAAAAAAGTTAATCTTGATAGGAATAACATTAATCCATCTAGTATGGACTCCCACCTTTGGCAATAAAAAATCATCGATAAAAGAACGTGCCGATTTAACCAAATAGTCTCCCGAGGACTCAAGCCCCCAAATCCATCTATCATTAATCTGTGGCAGAAGAATAAAAGAAGTACTATCACAAAGGAGATGAAGCTGCTCCTCTTCTATCCCACCACGAGGGGATCTCCTAAAAGACAAGATCAGGGAAGAATCCCTCAGCTTAACCGCAACGCTAGCATGCTTATCTAATTCCAACGCATACAACCTTGGGTACAAAATTTCCAAAGGGTAATCAGCAAGCCAAATATCATTTCCGAATGACGTGTTTTCACCATTACCCACTTTCTTTTTCATGAGAGAAAGAAGATCAATACCTTTACTCGATAAATTATAGAATTCTCTGATGATATCAATCCACAGAGAACGTCTAGATAAAATGTGAGAGTTATCAAGAAAACCTCAAACACCATAAATAGACGTAATGCATCGCGACCATAAAGAGGACAATGTGAAATGAACCGCCAAATCCATTTGAAGAGGAGCGCACGGTTAAGAGCGAAGTAACTAGAAACTCCAAACCCTCCATTTTTTTTAGAAGCCAAGATTTTTTTTCCAACCAATCATAGAAAGACTCCTATCTGAATTTTCAATTCCATTGAAGAAGTTTCTACGAGTTGATTCCAATTTATTAAGAACACCCATGGGAACTTTGTAGATGGACATTTGATATAAAGGAAGGGGACTTAAAACCGATTTAATTAAGGTGAATCTACCGCCAATGGAGAGAGTTAAGCTTCCATTTTTATAGCCGAGAGAAAACTTTAGCAAGAACCTCGTCCCAAGAGATACATCTCGACATAATGCCCCCCACCTTGACACCAAGATAGGTAAAAGGCGCGGTTAAAGTTAAGCAACCAATCTGATTAGCGGCCAAATTCACAACATCTTGAGAAATAACTATACCCATGAGGTTACTTTTATGAAGATTAATCTTGACGCCCGAAGCTAGGAAGAAACATTTAAGCACATTAACAATAGAAGTAAGATTCAACTGATCTCATTTACCAATGAACACAACATCATCAGCATAGATCAAGTGTGACAATGTCAAGGAATCATCAATAGGAATACCCTTATAAAGACCTGCATTCAGCTTATTAAAAGAAAGGTGCAAGATTTCCATGATTAAAATAAAGAGAAAAAGAGATAAGAGATCTCCCTGCTTGAAGCCTTTGTAGAATTTCAATTCTGAAGTCGGGCTACCATTAACGAGAATAGATCCCATGGCAGAATTAAGACAACCTTGAATCCAACCACGCCATTTAACTCCGAACCCAAACTTTTTTAAAACATCATCTAGATGATCCTATCTCATCGAATCAAAAGCCTTTTCAAAATCAACCTTAAATATCATGACCTTAATCTTTTTGTGTTTACACTACGAAATAAGTTTGTTGAGAATGAAAGGACCGTCAATAATTTGATGATTTGAAACAAAAGCAGATTGGACATCACTAACCAGATCTGAAATAACAAAGCTCAACCGATTAGCCAAGATCTTAGCAATAATTTTATACACGCTACCTATCAAACTAATAGGCCGAAAATCTTTAACCACCTTAGCATCTTGCGTCTTAGGAATGAGAGTAATAAAACAGGCATTGCACCCTCGAGAAACCTTACTTGAAGTGAAGAATTTGGTCAAATTTATCTTTATTTGACCAAATTTTAACTCAGCGTTAATTTTTATCGGTCAATTAGCTTGTTTTATTGCATCATGTAATCGTTAATTTTAATTTAATTTTGACCAAATATTAGCTCTTAACTTTAACTTTTATTTGTCAATTAGCCTGTTGTAATGAGTCATGTGACAAAAACGAGTCATCTTGTAAGAGCAAGCACATCAATAACTTGAGTTAAGTTATAACTCAGTGCCATGTCAGCGTCACGTCAGCTTTAACACATTAACCTTAACTCATAAAAAAACACCTACAACAATAACTCAGCTTTAACTCAACTATTTTCAAATTCAACCCTCAACTAAAACTAAAATTTCATTTAATAACTAATAAAACATAACTTATATTAATACTTAAAATTTAAACATACATTAAACAAACTACAACAAACCACATCAAACATGAAACATAAAATACGATAATTAAACACAAACCTACGATAATTAAACATAAACCTACGAATCAATAAAACGAATCATCCGACACATAGCCTTCGTGACTCGAAGCACTCGAATCGTCCTTACTCGTTGGCACACGGTGTATTCCATTTTCTATTCGCCATGCACAACGACGGTTTCTCCGAGCCTGTTTAGCTCGTAAGTACTCCTCACGCTCCCTTGCCTCACGTTCTTCATCTGCTTCAACACGTAGCACTTCTTGCATATCTTGCTCAAATAATTCTTCATTAGTCAATGCACGTGGAAGGTTTGCCGGTGGATTGTAGTGGGGTGGATTGTTTTCCGGTGGATTGTAGTGGGGTGGATTGTTTGCCGGTTGATTGTTTACCGGTGGGAAAAGAAACTCCGGTGGAGTGTTCTGTGGTGGATTGTCATATTGGAAGATTGGAAACAAATGTTGTGGTTGATTGTTTTGTGGTTCATTGTTGTAAACTGACTCGTTATCTGGAGTATTGTTATAAGACATTGTTTTGAGAGAATTGTTTGTGAATTATTTATGATCTGTGTGAGAATTATGTGTGAATGGGTGTGACCAATAATTAGCTGTGAATGGGTGTTAAATAAGCTCATAAATCCCGCCCATTGATTTGAAATTCAAATTCAAAAACATTCCGCCCATGTGTTTGAACTTGAAATTCAAAAACATCCCGCCCATGTGTTTGAACTTTAAATTCAAAAAAATCCCGCCCACCATCTTTTGAATTTTGAACGTTTACAAAAATTCCGCCTACCAACTTTTGAATTTTAAACGTTTATAAACCCCTATATAAAGCATACATTATCATACAATTTAGCATACACTTCACTTTCTAAAGCATACACTTCACTTCTAAATCATTTCACAATGAACAATCGCTGGTCTATGGAAGAAGAAACCTTGCTAGCTAACATATGGCTTGGACTTCACGAAGATAGAGACCCGGTGAATGAACCTTTTTGGAATGTCTTTGCACAAAGGTTCAACGATCAGACTAATGGTGCACACCGTAATAAAACTAGTATTGTGGCTCAATGGAATAGAGTCAACCTTGAATGTCGTAGGTATAATGATATTTACAAAGAGTTGTTGCGTACAAGTGAAGATCCTGCGCGTCTCAGCAATGCAAACCGAATTTATCGTGAACGCCATGGAGGAGGGATAAAATATCAACATGTGTGGTTCATTCTGAGAAACACTTGGGCATGGGACAGGGATGCTGAGTAATAGTGTTTTATGTTAAGTATTTCCGTATCGTGTCTTTCTATTTTCCGTATCGTGTTTATTTGTTTCATATCGTTCGTATTTGTTTTCCATATCGTTTTTAATTGTTTCTCGTATCGTTTGTATTTGTATTTCCGTATCGTGTGTATTTGAATAAATCAGTATCGTTTAAGAACTACAAGGGGATGTTTTGTAATAAACAATTTCTTGTAACCAAAATACAAACAAATATAGAGGAGCCAAAAGTGTCAAAAAAAAATTTAAAACAAAAGTGCCTTAACGCCACATTACGGGCTTAACGAGCCACGTTAACGTGGCCTTAACGCGAACGAACACAACAATAACGCACCCTAACGTGCGTTAATTTCGCCTTAACGTAGGCATATACGTTACCACTGCACTTGCTCTAAGTTTTAATAAATCTTAAATATGTTTTGTTTCATTATATAATATTAGTAGAAAAAGAAAGCTAGCATAACAATTAATAGTAAAATATAGGAAAATTCAATTGCATACCCTTATTTTGGTGCATATCAATGGACAAATCCTCACCATCCATCCTTTTTGATCTAATGGTCTAGATTAATCTAAAATTTAATATGCTTATTCTCCCAAATATATAAAGCTTTTTTTTTCATTCGCTTCATTTTTTTCACACAGTTACTGTGTGTTTTCCTCCCAACCTGCTCTCATCCATTCCCTCCAAAAAGTAGTTATTACAATCAACTATTACTATTTAATCATCACCAGTTGGATCACCATCACCATCACCATTCCAATCACCATCACCATTCCGATCACCATCACTGTTCTGATCATCATCTCATCATCACCTCCCGATCATTATCATCCTTTTTATGTCTTCTTTAGATTTGAATGAACTGTTTGTTTCAGAAGCTGATTTGACTAATATTGTTGCGGTTGATAATGTTGTTGATCGGTTGTTAATTATGTGGATCAAGTTGTTTAACATTCCTTTTTATCAAGTTGCTCACCAAGTGTTTGATGAAATGCGTGAGTGAAAAATATTTGATAATCTTGTTATCTGCTCCTGTAATTTTGCTTATTAATTAAGTTGTTAGTTGAATTTTTGTTTTTAACTGCATTGGAATGCTTTTTTATGCCTAATTGCTGTTTTTGAATTTGCTCTCTATCGTATATGTAGTATCACCAGTGATATCTGAAGTTATTACACAATGGTTGACATCAGTCTTGGTTTATGAGGCTAAAATTGAGTGGGAATCAGGAGGGTATAAAAGAGTTACAAATAAACAAAATGCTTGCTTTGAACTGTAGTTTCACTTGTGATATTTATAGTATCACTTGTGATATTTGTAATATCACATGTGATATATTTCTTTTTTTATATGTTTTGATGTTTACTGGTTAAAGTTTATTATATGTGATATATAGTATCACTTGTGATATTTCATTGTTATTGTTTTATAATCATAGTTAAAGCTTTTTTTTCTAAAGTTGTGATGATATCCTATTTACTGTGTGTTTACCTTTGTTTACAGCTTCCAATAGTGTGAAAAAACCTAAATCGTTTAATCATCATGAGTTTATTGACACTCCTGGGGGATAAGTTTTTTTGGGTTCCTAGAGTTTCTGCTAGTGCGTTACCAGTATTCTCTAGGCATTGCCCCGGGGGCGGTGACCCCTGGACACGGTGAGCTCGGAGACGGTGTTCCTGGAGGCGGCTCCGTTGAAGGTGGATTTGCTGCAATCAAAGTCTAATTTTACCTTTTTTATTTTTTTTATTTGATGTATCACTTGTGATTCATAGCTTTTCAATATTAAAAAAAAAGGAAAAAAAAAGAAAAAAAAAACTTATTCTCAATAGTTTGAAATAATTTTTTATGAGGATTTTTGTGATTCATACAGTTCTTGTATCTAGTATTACTTGCGATATTCTATTAAAAATAATGCAACACTTTGGTTTGATTCTGATGTTTATATGTGATATTCTGTTAAAAATTATGCAACACTTGGGTTTGATTCTTAAATCTGTTATGCATCATATGAGTAGTGCAATATGTGTAGTATCACTTGTGATATTCTGTTTCATATGTATAGTATCACTTGTGATATTAAAGTTTTTTTAAATCTGTTTTGCATCATATGTGTAGTATCACTTGTGATATTATGTTTCATATCTTTTTTTTATGTGTTTTGTTTGTTTTGATGAAGGTGTTGCATAATAAACAAGATAGTTTAGTAGCTTGTTTGTCAGCTTTGTGTTTGTTGTGTGATTCTATGTCGACACATATTTTTTGTGTGCTCAAGAATTGTAATGTCATACGTATCCCAGAACAATTATATATATTGAGGTATTGGAAAATGGACTTAATTCCACGTGAATCGAGGAAGAAAATAAATCATTATTTGTGAGAAAAAATAATATCACAAGTATTCACAAAATCCTATTCTGATTCAGCAAAAAAAAAAGTCAACATATATATCAATTAAAGAATAATATCACAAATAGGGGTGAGCAAATGGACCGGATGGACCGGACCGACCGACAAAACCGACCGGACTGGACCGACCACATTCGGTCCGGTCTCGGTCAAGGGTTTTTCATAATTTTTGTCTCGGTCCGGCTCGGTCCGGTCCGGCTTAAAAACTGGACATTTAGCCTATTTGGACTGAGACCGGACCGACCACATTCGGTCCGGTCTCGATCTAGATTTTTTGCCGGATTTGGTCTCGGTCCGGTCCGGTTTTTCTCGGTCCGGTCCGATTTTCGTCCGATGAGCACCCTTAATCACAAGTATTCACAAAAGCAAAAATTACCAAGTAAAAACAAGTAACTACATAAATGATGTAACCATTTCAATCATTTTCATGCTTTATCACAAATGATAAAATGACAAATATTCCATAAACTATTAAAGAACTCATAAAAATTAATTCCAACTATTTATCACAAGAGATATATAACTTCTAATTTATGACAACGACGGGGCACAGAACCAGGAAGCTCCGCTGCAATTGCTTTTCGTATAGCACCATCTTGACCAGTTATAATGATATTCAGATAACGCACAAAAGCTTTCTTGAATGCTTGGAGTAACATTCTTAAGCAGCCAGAACCAATAATAACACATCTCCTGTGATTGTCAATTGCAGTAAAAGGCACAAAAACCATCATGTACCTGGAAAAAGAAATATCTCATGTGATAATATATACAAAATGTACAAAAAACAATGAAATTTCACTGGAGATATTACAAATTAAAAAGCATACTTGTTTGTTTTATATGTGGCATAAAAAAAGACGATATCACCAAACTATTTGTGATTGCAATTTGCAAAAAAATGGCTCCATCAAACGAAGAATCAACAACAACTGCAGTTGTGGTTCAAAAAAGCACACGAGCTCCACAAACAAATTTAATAAGCTCAAACAACTTTGATATTGCTTGTGATATCATCTGTGATACCATAAGATCCTCCATTACCACAACTGATTCAACATATAAAAGAAAACTGACATACATGTATGATACTACAGGTGATATCACATGTGATATCACCTGTGATATTACATGTGATATCACATGTGACATCACTTATGATATCAAATGTGATATCACCTATGATACAACTAAGAAACCAGGCAATACAGAAAAGGAGACATGCTTATGTTTACAACATACCTTTACTTTTATCAATATCTTGAGATAGTTTCAAAAAATCGCTTGTCACTAGAATTGCATTTACAATTTTCTTTTTAGATACCAACACATTGTATGCAATTTTTATGTCTAAAGCCTTATTAACATAAACTAACCGTTTAAAGCTTCTATCGTGTCCAGGTGCGCATAAATATAAGCTTCTACATTTTTTTCAAAAAGCAAACATTCAATCTCTTATGTTAAACGAAAATATATACACACACTAAAACTCACATCATATATACTAGTTATCAGTACAAGTGTTCATTATGACAGGTGATATACTACCAAAAACTGAATAAAACCACTACAACTGTTCATCATCACAGATGTTATACTACGAAAAACAGAATAAGTTTACTACAACTGTTATATCACTGGTGATACTATACATATGATACAAAGCAGATTTAAAACATCAATCATAAGTAAAAATATCACTCCAATGCAGTAAAAAAATAGCTTAATTAATAAGCAAAATTGCATGACCGGATAACAAGATCATCAAATATTTGTCACTCACGCATTTCATCAAACACTTGGTGTGCATCCATATATACAAAACTTGTTATATCAGTCCTATGTATCATTCTTTGATAAATAGCAATAACATTGATAAATAAGCACCAAATCATAAATAAGCACAATATAACAATAAAATAAGCAGTCTGAATTACCGTACCATCATTTCGATACTCATTATGTTCATTTTGAACGGTTTTTTTTTCATGTATCTGCTTGTACACTCGTCGATTATTTCATTTTTGTGTTGTTTTTTTATATTAACGGTTTGATTTTGAGTTTTTTTTGGTAGTTTTTGAGTTTGGTTATGATTTCTACATTTAAAAAGGTATCTTTTCTATTGTATAAATCAAAACATAAAAAATGTGAAACATAGTATGTAAAGAAATTACTCTTAAAGGCTCTCCTACAAAAAAAAATTAAAAAAAAATAAAAAAAATAAAATAAAATAAAATCACAAAACTATTAAAGGAACTCACCAAATATTTACAATTCACTTACTTATATTATGCAAACATAAATATTTAAATCTATATAAATGAAAGTTTCATTTTTGTGTTGTTTTTTTATATTAACGGTTTGATTTTGAGTTTTTTTTGGTAGTTTTTTAGTTTGGTTATGATTTCTACATTTAAAAAGGTATCTTTTCTATTGTATAAATCAAAACATAAAAAATGTGAAACATAGTATGTAAAGAAATTACTCTTAAAGGCTCTCCTACAAAAAAAATTTAAAAAAAAAATAAAAAAAATAAAATAAAATAAAATCACAAAACTATTAAAGGAACTCACCAAATATTTACAATTCACTTACTTATATTATGCAAACATAAATATTTAAATCTATATAAATGAAAGTTTATTATTAAAACAATTTCAATAATAATGATATATATATATATATATATATATATATATATATATATATATATATATATATATATATATATATATATATATATATATATATCTTTTATATAATAAAAGAATTACATCATTTCGGAGTTTTTTTGCAAATCTCTTCTCAATGTAAAAAAAATTGGACCAATAGGAGAGCACGATTTTGCCACGTAAGCAAAATCGAGAGACGTGATTGGTCAATAGAAAGTCAAAATTGAATCCAATTTGGTCAAAATTAAAAAATTTGGTGGAGAAATTTTGTTAAGAAAAAAAAATGCATAAAAATATAGGTGTCATATTTATGAAAATAAAAACTTAAAGAAAGAGGAAGTAATTTATAAAACTTTAGTGGTTGAATTTTAAATAAATTATATAGAGCTAAGTGTAAAATTACAAGTTTACATGTTTTTTAATAACTTTAGAAAAAACACAAATAACCCCTTACACTTTATACCCCTTATACTTTACAATATTAATTTTGTTTAAAATTACATGAGTATTAGTATTAGTTTATATTTTAATTTCATTAACACTCATTATATGCTATTAAACTCGCACATTTTATATAACATGATATCAATAGTTAAAGTTAAAAAATAACATCAACATCAACCTCAGCATGTCTTCCACTTAAAAACATTATACAAAGCTAATTATTAAAAAAAATAATAAAAAAATAAAACATAAATAAATAAAAAATAAACTTATTGTGTTATGGTAATTGAATAAGCCAATAAGCACCTTTAATAAGCATAACCAAACACCCCTTTAGTTTTAATATGAAGTTTTCTTATTTGATGTTGTAACTAACTTTGTTGTTGTTCTCACTATAATGCAACATGTAAGTGGTTTTTGCAGTTTTATGATCTTATCACACACACTAAAGTGTAATGCAATTTGTTGTGTGCGTTTTAGAGGAGGATTAAGTACCAACACATGATTGTCATGGAAGGATTTTCTACGCCTGCTCAAGGTATGAATGTATAATTAAGTTGAGTTGTTGATCTAGATAATACATGAATGAGTTTTATGTACCAAATATGCATTGTAGTGCCTATATGAGGAATTTTATGGTGGGAATTCTTAGCAGGTGTCTTTGAATGAGTTAATGAAACTTGGCAGGTGTTTGCTGTCATTGATAACACTATGTGTGTCAACTAACGGTCTAAAATATGAGAAATGAAATGTCAGTAAGGATTCAAACAATCCTAAAAGACTTGCGAATGTACTCTTTGTCATTTTTTCATGCATTTATAGTTTACTTATACAAGTAACTATAATTTCCTTATATAGGTCGGTCTCAGAGAAAAATTATTTTTTTACATTATACATAAACATAAGATTAAATTTGAGTTCTTCCCATTACATATTTTTTTGTTTCTTTTTATGTAATAAAGAAGCTATAGTGTAAACATCTATGTTAATTTGGTAATTTTATGATCAAACATGAGAAGTAAATAGCACAAACTTATGAAATGCAATTTTCCAAACAAAAATGTACATTAGTAAACATGGTATGATGGTTATTCACAATTAAGGAAATGAATCAATCTTCAAAGCTATTTAAATATGTTACATATTTTAACGAAAATATAAGTAAAAGAAATACCACACTTACAAAACACATCGTAAATTGATAGCATGGGTTTGCAAAACTGAAAGCATATCACTAACATCTCATGCAAGGCAAGTATTATCATGTGATTTTGCTTGAATAATAAAATATAATTTTTAATCCAAAATCATTCTCCTAAAATGATATGTAGATTATAACATATATACATATGATTTTTTATTTTTAGTCCACCAAGTAAAACCAATTGAAACATGTTAAGTGATTCATTTCTTAATCGATAATAATACATAATCAAAACGGGATTTTAAAAACCCTGTGCGTGCACAGGTATTATAACTAGTATATATATAACAAAAATAAACAATTTTGAAGCAATAGTGTTTGTTGAGGATTATAGATCCTTTATCTAGACAAGCATATTCTACAAACAACACTATCAACTTAACATATTATCGTTAACACATTCGTAAATATGTGTGAGCAATACAGGGACCGCATATTTTAGCAACTTTTTTATGTGAGATAAAATATTCCAACAAATAGCTAAGATTCATTAGGTACAGCTTTCTGTCAAGATCATTAGCAAGGATTGACTCTATCAACTTAACTAAAAGTTACTCATATCGACATTATAATTAAGTTGGGAGCATATTGATTAGTGACAATTGACAAGGCTGAAAGCACTACTACATAAGACAACATCACCTAATTCCAAACTTCTGATGTTGCTGCTAATGCTACATTGATGCAACTTCAAACATATATTATAACTAAACATGGTCTTCAATTCTCAAAAGTAGACATCATCCCTATTCACTTTTCAGTTCAATATTTTTATTCTTCGTGTTATATGTTACCAAAAATATCAAAAATAATTAAGTGCTAAACTGGGTTGAGTGTGATCCTGGAAAGCAATAAAGATGACTGTGGCTGTGATAAGTCACAGAGTTTAGTGAAGTCATTCATTAAGTAATTGGACAAGATTATTTAGTCAATGTTTCATCTAACAAAGCACAAAGAGTTTAGATAAATATAGATGTGAATTTCACATAATTTCTACTACATTGTAATTCGGACATTCTTAAAATAAAAGCTTTAAAATATTAAGCCAACACAATTATGACAAATTTTAATAGGTATAAATATACAATATTAGTTAAAACACTTTTTAATTCTATAATCATAACTACCTGTTTACTTTTTAATTCTTTTAATAAATGTTAATTTAAAACACACCTAAAATAAAAAAATACATGTTATTATACATATTCTATAAAATAAAAAACACATAAAGTTTCATACAATTTATATGCAAGCAAGTTGATGGTACATATAGTTTTAAAAATTGGACCTGATCAACGGGTTCAACCGGTTTAACTAGGAACCGAAGTCGCCACTGGTTCGGCTAGCCAATAAAAACCGTCCGAAAACAAACCAACGTAGACCGTCGGAACTAGTAAAAGGGGGTGAATCGGGTCAGACTGGGATCATTTTTTTCCTTTTTTCTCATGTTAATCATCTCATTATTATTGTTATTCTGTTGGTGCCTGGACTTTAATAACAGAGTGTCCGCCGCCCTAATGCGCTAATACCCTGCTAGCTACAACTAATGGCTTGGTAACTTAATGGCATTGTCTAGACTTGAACAACTATGGCGTAAACGTACTTCTTAATGTCATTTATGATGTATTTCCTTGTTTAGTCCAAATGGTTTCAAATACGAATTGTCTTTTTGGACCTTGGAATTCTATTTGGATCTTGAGCACGCCAGGTATCGATAGAAGCATTCGATAATGTAAAACGACAACATGTTTACTACTACACAATGTTTTGCATTTTATCTTTTAATAAAAGATTGAACTTGGGCAGGAAAGTTGCAACGTCTTTGGTAGAGACGAGTAGACGACGTAGAAAATGGCCAGGGTTCATAGCCCACCTCCTGATAAGTACAATCACTGGGACAGGTGCTCATTGCCTGGGGCCGGGTCCTTGGGGGAGGGTCCGGTTGGCATCCTTAGGATGCATGAGACCAGGGTGATCCCACCGATCTTCACCTTTTGTAGAGAGACGAGTAGACGACGTAGATATTTAGACTAACTTTACAAGACAACAAATGTGTTAAGACTAAGATAAGCCAAGGTGGTTGCATTGAATCAGGACCTGACAACCAAGTTTGACCATATGGTAAATAAGTAAAAGGTTTTGCCACGTTTTACGTTTTTATTGTTGTTGAAGCCTTGAAGGTTTTCAGTCATTTGTGATCAGTTTAAGAGCATAGGGTATGTTGAGCTGGTTGGGTCGCGCCAAGCCACCAACCGAGAAAGAAGAACGGCACACCGTAACCGTCTCACGTCAAAGGAGCTCGTGCCGTCACCACCAGCCAGCACCGTTAATTTTTTATTTATTTTTTCTACTTTTTTTTTTTTTTTTTTTTTTTTTTTTAAATGTTAGATCGCTTATTTTTGAACGTCGTTAAACGGCTATTTACAAAAATACCATATTTTTCAAATTTTTACATCTAAAAACTTTATAAATACCTTCTTATTCTACCACTTTTCACACACTCTTCTAATTTAATTTCTACTTGAATAATACTCAATTTTCTTTCAACTATGGATCCAAACAATCCCAACAACACCTTCACCTACCATTGTGATGATTATTTTCAAAACGACCCGGAGCGATATAGCAAGGTTATGCGGCGTATGAACAATTTCTAGATATGTGTGATCAAGAAGCTGGTGGATCGGGATCGGCTATTAAGAGGACGAGGACATACATACCACTTGAAAGAGAAGAAGCGGAACAATGTTTAATCGACGACTATTTTGGCGACGATGACACTCTTCCTAAGTATACGGAAGAGAATTTTAGGCGAATGTATAAAATTAGTCAACGATATTTAAGTTATGATGTTCACCCTCTTCCCGAGTACTTTTATTTTTTTAGACAACGTCAAGATGATGTCGGTCGTAAAAGTATTGGTCTTCTTTTGAAGTGCACATCCGCCATATGCACACTCGCGTATGGCACTGCACCTGATACGTTTAATGAGTGCTAGCAAACGTTGTTCACGACAATGCTTAGAGAACTTTACTAAATGTATACATATTTTATACGTTGAAAAGTATTTAAGATAGATGTGATTTACATGTTAGAAAAAGCAAAGATATTCGAGATAGACAAAGTGCACGACGATCTTCAACAAGACTTTGTAGAGCATTTATAGAACCTTAATCACTAATTTGTAATTTTTATTTCTTGGGTACGTACTATGTTTTTATCTTTCCGTGACTTTTTTTTAATGAAGTTTATTTAGTTAATATTGTGTACGTTTTATTTTATGTAAATGCAAAAAAAAAAAAGGCAACGGCACCGCATTTTTCTGGTGCCAAGGGTAACGGCACAAAATGTGGTGCCAAAAGAATTCTAGTGTCATAAAGTGTTTTGCTGACGTTGCACTAATTTTTGCCAATGGCTTGTGGATACCCGGGGTGCTCTAAAAATGGATTGAGAACTGGGTCACTTGCTAGGCCCTGTTATTTTGTTTCTGAGAGAATATTACCAATAATGTTCATATAAACTTTAAAGGATCTCAATCCTGTAAAGACTATGACAAATCTAGTCGACACATTTTCACTATTAATGCTACATAAGAGCATCAGGTGTAGACAACAAGCCCAAGCTCTTCATTCGGGCCCCACGGGGTGCCACATCACCCAACACCTCTTCACAACTAACCCCCCCCCCTAAACAACTAACCTCAACTTCTTCATTCGGGCCCCACCACTTACACCTTTATTATTTTATTCATTTTATTAAATAAATTAAATTCATTTCACTCATTAAAAATAATAATACAATATACTAAATTTTATTTCATTCAAATAAAAAAGATACAATACGATAAAAAAAAACCATACGATACGAAGAAAAAAAATACGATACGTAAACAAACACACAATACATAATACAAAAGGCATTAATTCCTAAAGGCGGTTCCAGGCGTGGCTGTTATGCAAAATCACCCAAACGTGAAAATATCTGAATTGGACACCATGGCGTTCTGTGTAAACGTTCATGGCATCTTCAACACGAACGTCTGGCTCACGTGTAGGGTAAAGTGTCAAGTAAATTTCATGGAATTTTTGGCAATCGGAATTCATCCTTGCCCACTTACCCGTAACCTGGCTTTTGTTACGATAAGGACCATCTGATTGTTCATTGAATCTTTCTGTCACGACTTGCCAAAAAGGTCCTTCGGCGTAGTGGAATTCATGCACGTTTTGCCACATATCTGCAAGCAAGCTTTCTTCTTCAATAGACCAACGAATAACCATTTTGAATTTCCTTAGAGAGTGAAGTGTGTGAAGTGTGTGACAAATTCTATGATAGTATATCCTATATATAGGAGTGGATAAACCTGAGCGGGATAAATTTGAAATTTCAAATTCAAAAAAATGGGCGGTTAACGGTTTAAATTTCAAATTCAAAAAAACGTGTGCAGTACACATTTAATATTGCAGTACACATTTAATATTGCAGTACACATTCAAAAAAACGTGTGGAATTCAAATTTAAAATTCAAATTCAAAAAATGGGCGGTTAAACGTTTGAATTCAAATTCAAATTCAAATTCATGAGCGGGCTAAATTTGAATTTAAAATGTATTCAAACGGCCCTATAAATAGTCGTGCCCAGTTCTTCAAAAAACACACACAAATCACACATAAGTCATATACAAATCACAAGTTTCATCTCTCAAACCAATGGCTAATCACAATTCACCAAATAACGGTTCAGTTTACAACACCCCTCCTGAAGAACTTTTCCCCGTGTTCCCATACGACAATCAACAACACAATAATCCACCACAAGATTTGTTTCCAGTTTTCCAGTATGACACTCCACCACAAAACACTCCACCTGAAGTTCTTTTTCCATCTTTAAACAATCCACCACCACCACAAAACCCACAACCAAACAATCCACCACCACGGCCATTGACTGATGATGAACTGTACGAGCAAGACATGCAAGAGTTGTTGAAGGTTCAAGCTGAGGAAGAAGAAGAGGCACAAGCTATTGAGGAGTACTGGTTAGCTAAACGGGCTCGGAGAGAAGCTCGTTGTGCATATCGAATCGCACATGGATTGCCCCGTGTGTCAACGAGTGATGACGATTCGAGTGCTTCGAGTCACGAGGGCTACGTCTCGGATGATTCGTTTTACTGATTCGTAGTTTACTTGTGTGTTTTAATCGTAGTATTTCTTGTGTGTTTTAATTTCCGTTTATTAGTTATTGTTGTAATCGTAGTTGTAATGTGAACCGTATGTTTAATATATTTCCGTTTACAAAACCATTACATTTTTACTAAACACTAAATACTTACACAACTTAAAAAACATTTTACAAAACAATAAAAATCACAAATAAAGGGCTAAAAGAAAGAAAGAAAAAAAAGTGCAAACTCGTCGTGCAGACGGTTTGCAACCCAACGGCGAGCAACAACGAACACCTCGTGGTGTGGCAACGAGGACGGCGAGGCCTCCACGTTGGATGGCGACGGCGATACTCGTTCCACACCTGATACTCTAAGGTTTTAGGAAAATAGATTAGAACAATAATTTTTAACCCACGCTTTCATGTGGGCCGAGGTTTTACGTGAATAAATTTAGGGTGCGTTTGGTTTGTAAGTGAGAGTGGAATTGGATTTGGATTTGGGAAAAGTTTGAAAGAAAACAAGGAGAGAGAAAATGTGTAGTATATATATTATTTACAAATTAATTTATTAAATAAAACTATTATTTGTTAAAAATAAAAGAGAGAAAAAAATAAGAAAAGAAAAAGAAAAGGAAAAAAAAAAAAAAAAAGCCAAAAAACGAAAACCAAAAACCACTATTAAATCTTGTGGTTGATATTGATGCACAAGTGGGACCACTTTATATCATTCACCAATTCCTACTAACTTAGCCTACTATCAAATCTATCATTCAATTCCATTACTTGAATTAAAAAAAATGTACCAAACAAATGTTTTCATTTTTCTTTTATTCTATACCCTCCAATACCCTCATACCAAACGGGGCCTTAGGTTATTATAGCCTCTCGTTCGCATAAGTTGTTAATTTTTACTTATAAAATTCTTAAACATATACAAATAAATTTTAAGTAATAAATTGATAGTTTTAATTTTTTGGTAAATATATAAAAAGTTAAGAAAAACTTGCGATTCTAGTCATACTTAAAAGTTATTAGCTACAATTATTTAAAGCTAAAAGTATTTGAATAAAACTCAAAAATATAGATACTATTTATGTAAATGTTTGTTACATAAATAGTCAATTACTGTTTTTGTAATAAAAGGTAAACGACACGATCAATTTTTGCACTTTTTCAGGATTATCTGTGCAACACAACTAAACTACAGGACGCGTTTTGCCATTTCCTTTGGAGGTTTACTGTTCTTGAACAATGAATTGCCTCTAGCAATTGTTTATGTTAAAATAAAATGTAACATGAAATTGTGAAGAATATATATTTAGTATTATTTATCTGAAAAGAAATTCACATCACCAATCTCACACATAATAATATCTCACAAATGTCTCTAACGAGGTTTGAACCCGTAACCTTTTAATTGATAGGTCACTCGCATACTATTAAATTAGAGACTTTGAGTTAACCGTAAAGAATAGATAGAAAAAAGATTTCAATTGTGCTTGTAGACTTATGTCAATTATCTTATATCCGATGAACCTCGTTAAACTACTAGGTTCTATTTTTATTACTCTCTTAGTATTATTACGTTTCGGCTAACAAAGTTACAAACGATGAACTAAATCTGTGAATACCAGAAAGTGGTTATTGGTGATAATAAATTAATTACGGAAATAAAGTGATTGACAATGAAAGTTGATGCAGCATCAATAGTGACAAGTTGTTGCTCAACCTGTAACGGATACTCATACGATATTACATTAGCTTGCAACCTTTATATTGCAAAACACTAACTAACATTGTAGCTACCTTTTAACTTCTTGTCAAAGAAATAAACACACCCTTAGGCTCCCCAAAAGTAAGGGGGTCGACCGGGTGGGGNAAAGTAAACACACCTCATTTCACACAATCTCACTATTATTTCTACTAAAAATGTCTAAGAAAACACCACAACAAGCAAAAGGCCGAAAATCCCGTTTACCACAAAACAACCCGCAATTATTACCGGATTCGACTTTCCGGTTAACCGGTGTCTCACCAAACGTGAATTTCCGACCCTCTAGTCTTGATTATCAGTCTCAACAACCTCCACAACAACAAACATTCAATCCATTTGCTATGCATCGTAATATTAATCGTCCGTTCATTCCACCGTATCAAAACAACCAACAACCACAACAAAGCCACTCCCATCGAAGCCAACAATCTATGTATGGCTGCCCGAATCGTTGTATCATCCAACAATGGACTCATCAACGTCTTCCTATTCTAATTATCAAAATTATTCTCCGGTTAACCACATCAATCTTGATGCTTGTGATTTTATGGAACAATTAGAAAACAATCCGGCTTTTTTTGTTGGAACCAATTCGGGTTATCCGAGTCAACAAATGTCACCGGGTTATTAAGGTTTGGGTCACGAATCGTATCACGATTCGGTTCCAAATGATGATCTTGTTGGTGATGAAGACGACAACACTGTTTCTGAAGAGATGTCACCGGTCAAACCGAAGAAGCGTGCTACAAGGGGTAAGAAGAAGGTGGTTGAGAAAGAAACCTTCAATGATTCGGCGAATTGGACAAAAGAAGAAAGAGATCGCGTTGTGCATGGCTTGGTGTGATTCGTCGGAGGATAGCGCAGTTGGAACCAACCAAAATTCTAAAGGATTTTGGAAGAAAGTGATTACATACTTTGAAAAAGAGGTTGGTGAAGGGAGATCGTACAACTCAATTACTAGCAAGTGGAAAAATAGGATTCGTCCTAGAGTTGGTGCGTTTTTTTGCCATTTACGACAATTGTTATAGGAATTTTGGAAGTTGTGAGAATGATCTCATTATTTACCAAAGAGCGTGTGACGAATATGAAATAATGATGAAGCATACCTTTCATTTGGATCATTGTTGGGAGATTTTGAGGGAGCATGATATTTGGAAGAAAAATGAGATGCCGATTTTTTTTAACCAAAATGAGGCTCGAAAAAAACCAAAGACTTCTGAAACGGGCTTAGATGTGCCTAAAGAGCCTCAAAATGAGCGACCAATTGGTCGTGATGCCGCTAAGAAGAAAAAGGCTACTAAGAAGAAATCGTTGAAGAATTCCAAGTCTTGGAATTTGGATGGTCTAGCCGACAAATGGAAAACCATTAAGTCAATGGCATTGGGTAAGAAGCAGGAGCTTGCAGACGGATACTACAACTTGAAGAAAAAAGAGCTGGAGCAAAGGGATAAGGAGTTGGAGCTGCAGCAAAAGAAAGCGGAGCAAGAAGACAGAAGATTGGCAATGGAAGAACAAAAACTTGAATTTGAGCGACAAAAGAAATAGCAAAAAGACCTCATCTTCTATCTCACACCAATCGACCCATCTTTGCCTGCACTACAACGACAAAAAATGCAAGAACTCAAAGACTCGATCAGGGAACAACACAACCTAGATTATTACTTTTTAATAAATGTTGTAATGTTTTTTATTTTATTTGAATTAATATGTAACGTTTTAATTATGAATGAAATTTTAGTTTGTGTTTAAAAATGTTAAAAAAATAAAAATAATAAAAATAAAAATTGAACTTGGTCGCCCTTACTGGGGCACCGAATCACCTGCAGGTCGCTGGAAAGAGAAAGCTGACGTGGCAGGGAAAAATGGGGGATTAGGTCGTCTTACTGTGGGTAGCCTTAAACGACACACGCGTCTTATATGAGATTCCAACCCTCAACCATTATTACAAATGTACCTGGATTTTCAATTATTCAATATTTTCTATTGTCGGTGATTTTAGTGTCATCAACTATATAGGTAATTGCAATTTATCATACATCAAGAGAATTTCATATTATGTTCGGATATGATTTAGAAAAGTGAGAAGTGTACACGCGTTTGAGCTGATATGTTTCCCTACCACGACAAAGTCACATGGGTTAAGGTGGTTGCGCCCCTGAATTACTTTCCCGTTTTTCCCCACCTTTATTCAACCGATGCGACTGGCAATAATAGTTATGATTGTTAATTTTTAACCAACTATTATTGCCTCTAACTGTCAAATTTAATGTATTACTTAATAGATTTATTGTCTCATTTGAACATACAAAAAACTTAACATTAAGGAATAATTACTAAAATGGCCAAGTTGCCCAATCATTGGACATTTTTTACCTTAGAAAAAAGATTCCACTTTTGATCAGTTATCCAACTCAACTTTTACCGGGGGGGGGGTGGGGGGGGACACGTGGCGCGCCCATGGGACGCCAAGTGTCTAAGGTTGCCAAAAATTTGACAAAGTTGCCCAAAAAATCGCCATATGTCGGCCCAAAAAATTGACACGTGTCCCCCCCCCCCCTTAAAAGTTGCGTTGGGCATCTTGTCAAACGCGAAATTTTTTTTTATAAGGTAAAAAATGCCCAACGATTTGGCAACTTGGCCATTTTAGTAATTATCCCTAACATTAATCTCTATATTTTGCTTAGTTTTTTTATGCATAAAAACTAAGTGTTTGATGTGTAAGGAAAGCTTTAAATTTATAATACTAGTTTCACCGATTTTAATAAACCAAACAGACGGGTAAAGTATAACCCCCGTTAGTAGTATTAGATTAAGGTAAGACCAGGTCGTATCCACAGGGACTTAGTTCGTTCGGATTAAGTATAATAATTAGTAAAACAAGACAAGTAACGATTATAGAAATATAAGGAATTCAAATATTAAAACAAATGATTGCTTGGATAGCTTAGATAATCTAGTGACAATGCTTATGTTTGATCTCAGTTTGATAAAGGAGCACAACTTATAAAAAAGTTATTTTTATTAAAAGAGCAATTTCATAACTCGTAGGTTCAATTCAAGATTCATATCTACCCATTAAGTGATTTCTCTCGAAATAGTATTTCATATCAAGTCTAGGTTATTATTGATTCTTCTAAGTGGATTTCTCCTATCGAAGACTAGTAACGCGGACAAGTTCCTAGAATTGCGTTTAACACGTTGGTTCTTTAGACCTATCCCAACATATTATATTCAACCAGTTTCAATAAATAAACGTAACAAGACTAGAGATGAAATAGTTCACAATATAAACTTGAAATTGGTAGAGATCAAAGCATAATCATAAGTCGCTTTATTATATTCACATATCCAAGCAATCAAAAGAGGTTTAGCCTCTTATGGCTAATGAGTTCATAATAACAGAAGTGAGTAAATAGTAAACAAGAGACATACAGACTGGATTGATCAAATGATTACACAAGTGTCACAAGTAACCAAGAATTCGACACCGACAAGTACTTAACACCTCTTGTTCTGATTCGTTCACCCCTGCAACTGGCTTTGGATCACGTATTACTTCGAACTTAACTTCGTGGAGATTGGTTATAGAGTGGAGAGTTCAAATGCTTGCAAATGAGCTCTATTTATAGGCATTCTGATATGCGAAGTACAGCGCACATGTTTTCTGAGTGCGGTGCACTTTCTTATTTTCTGCGCCAAAGCTTCATAAATGCAGGGGAAGTACGGCGCACTTTATTTGTAAGACCGGCGCACTTTTATTTAATATTATATATTTGACTTCCTTTGACCGAGAGGTAAGTGCGGCGCACTAGAATAGAAAGCCCACGCACTTGGCTTGCATGAAAAGCTAATCATGGAAGACTTCTTATTTATTTACTTCAAGTGGCAAAATAGTAGGTTTTGTGATGTATCATGCCCAGATCATCCGAGAGTGAACTTGCATTCATTTTATGCTATTAAGTACCAAAAGTTCACATCAAAAGATCATAAAACATATAGTATAATGCTCAAGGAATATGTATATCTAGAGCGTTATCAAATACCTCCACACTCAGCTATTGCTTGCCCTCAAGCAATCAGGCGAGAAAATTAAGTTTGTTTTGTGATCATGGAGATATATTATCAGATTTATTATTTTGCTAGAAAGGCATTGACACATAACTAAAAACACATCACGAAGGATTATTTTTAAATGATTCACACAATTCACTCGAATAGGGTTAAGTTCACTCAATATATGCACAGACACGATTAAATAGCTATCATAGGCTTGCACAAAACACAAAGACAACTCCGACAAGGCATAAGCACTAGACAATGATATCAATGAGGACTTTTTTGGGTTGGCTTAGGGTTTAAGGGTATGAGCAAGGCATGGATAATTTTCCTTTGTTGTTTCTTGTAGGATTTGTAGAAGAATATACTAAACAGCTGCTTAACATCAATATACAAGGATCTTTTATTCCAACATATATATTTTTCTCTTTTCTTTCTTTTTCTCATCATTCATAATTCCTTTTGATTTTCTTTTTTCTTTCTACATTTCTCATAACTTTTCTTTTCTTTTATACTATTTTCATTTTGCAATGATAATCAATCAATCTTCACTCATTTCAAGCGTAAGTAATTTGGTTTAAGAATAAGGAAAAGGCTTAGGCTCACCATGTTGTTCTAGGTGGCAATAGCACTAAAAATGAGCGCTAGAAGGTTATTTTCTCGAATATACTAGTGACCAGTATAGTCAACTAGATTATGATTTCATAGGATGGCTTTTTGGTGTAAATCCTAAGTTTGCCTCAATATCATATAAAATTGTCTATAAAGCATAAGAAATGCAATCTTACTGCGGCATTCGTTATTGATGTATAAGTGGAAGTTCTAGAGCTAATTTAAATCGTCGGCTCACTCATATGTTTGGAGAAAGTGTAGCAGATATACACTTATAAAGGCTTATAATTATCTCACATTTGTGGTGAATGAAATTGTGTCTAGCTATAGTGTCAATCCAAATGGATTTGCCTTAATAAGTTGTAAAAACATATAATTTTTAAGTTTTAAGTAGGGAGAAATGGTTTAGTCATATAATCAGTTTTGTGAAATAAATATTTTTACTATTTGACTCCCCCCATACTCAAGTTGAACATTGCCCTCAATGTTTATAACTGGATAGATATAAAAAAATAGGAAAATATTAGTAGAAAAAGAAAGTAACTTCCCTAGGTCAAATGAGAGAGCATGAAGAGCTGTGCTTCCCAAATGCGGTCTTCATAATAATCTGCAAAAGATAACACAAACACACAAAAATGGAAAATATTTTTGGGTTTTATATTTTTATATTTTTTTGGTTTTTACCTCGACACTTAAGATTTACAATGTGGTTTAAAACAAAGCGTTAATTAAATAGGTGAAAAGAAAATAAAATAAAAAAAATTAAAACAAAATAAAACGGGTTAAAACGGGTTGCCTCCCGCGGCCCCGCCAAGCGCTAATTTCAGAGTCTATAGCTCGACTCATGTGATTAGTGTGTTTTAGTCATTTGGAAAGAAAGGTGTTGATTCTTCCCTTCTATCGTTGAAACTTTCTTCCTCATGGTATAATTTAAGCCTGTGTCCATTGACTATAAAACTTTTATAGTCAAGTCCGTATAGTTCAACATATCGGGATGGATATTGGTGTTTAACAATATAAGGTCCAACCCATCGGCTTGTGAGTTTTGGTTATTTGATTTTGAACTTTGATTGGAAAAGGAGGACTTTATTTCCTTTCTTGAATTCTTTTCTCATTTTTAATTTCTTATCATGCCAAACTTTAGTTTTTTCTTTATAAAGACGAGAGTTTTCATAAGCATAAAAGTGTAGTTCGTCTAATTCATGAAGTTGAAACCTTCGTTTTTCACCGACTGCTATTAGATCTAGGTTACAATTTTTAAGTGCCCAGTATGCACGGTGTTCTAATTCAAATGGTAGGTGGCATGCTTTACCATATATGAGTTTGTATGGTGTTGTTCCAGTTGGAGTTTTATAAGCAGTTCTAAAGGCCCATAGAGCATCATCTAATTTCCTTGACCAAACAGCTGGATTTTCTTTAACTGTTTTTTCAAGTATTATTTTAAAAGCTCTATTAGTATTTTCAACTTGACCACTAGTTTGAGGGTGATATGATGTAGAGAATCGATGGTTAACTCCATATCTTTTCATAGCTTTTTCCATTAATTTGTTGCAAAAATGAGTGCCTCTGTCGCTAATTAGAGCTTTTGGTATTCCAAAACGACATAATAGTTTCTTAAGAAATGTTATAACAACTTTGGCATCATTTGTTTGAAGAGCTTGGGCTTCTGCCCATTTTGAGACATAGTCAACAGCGACTAGGATATATTCGAATTTTGATGATTTAGGAAAGGGTCCCATAAAGTCTATACCCCAGATGTCAAAAATTTCACAAACTTGAATGTAATTCATGGGCATTTCATCTTTTGTAGAAATGTTTCCAGTTTTATGACATGCTTCGCAAAGGCGAGCTAGAGTATGTGCTTCTTTTAGAATTGTTGGCCAATAGAATCCAGATTCAAATACTTTTTTAGCGGTAGTGGTAGCACCATAATGTCCACCGGTAGGTCCATGGTCTTTCAGGTCCAGAGACACATCTACGGATTATTCCGTCAGGACAGATTTTGAATAAATATGGTTCATCCCAAAAATATTTCTTTACATCTGAGAAGAATTTTCTTTTCTCTTGATGAGTCATTCCTTTTCGTAATATGTCCCCCGCCAGATAGTTTGCAAAGTCTGCGAACCAAGGCGTGTCTGGAGAACTAATTGCATTAAGGGTTTCGTCTGGAAAACTATCATCTATTTCAATTTCTATTTCTTCATCTTCATTTTCTTAACGAGACAAATGATCGGCGGCTACGTTTTCAATACCTTTTTTGTCTTTGATTTCTGTATCAAATTCTTGCAAAAGCATAATCCAACGAATAAGACGTGGTTTAGCGTCTTGCTTTTTAAATAGATATTTGAGAGCGGAATGATATGTATAAACCACAGTTTTAGATAGAACTAGATATGCTCGGAATTTATCGAATGCAAATACAACAGCCATGAGTTCTTTTTCAGTAACCGTGTAGTTTTGTTGAGCAGCGTTGAGTGTTTTGCTAGCAAAGTAAATAGGATGGAAATGTCTACCATCTTTTTGTCCTAAAACAGCTCCGACTGCAAAATCGCTTGCATCGCACATTAATTCAAATGGTAAATTTCAATTTGGACTTATTATAATTGGTGTACATGTGAGCATTTCTTTAAGAGATTCAAAAGCTTTTTGACATTCGTCATCGAATTCAAAGGTGACATCCTTTTCTAGAAGTTTAGTTAAAGGTCGAGCGATTTTTGAGAAATCTTTAATAAATCGTCGATAGAATCCTGCATGTCCTAAAAAGCTTCTAATGCCTTTCACATTAGTAGGAGGTGGAAGTTTCGAGATTACATCAATTTTTGCTTTGTCAACTTCAAGTCCTGCTCCTGACACTTTATGTCTGAGCACAATACCTTCTTTGACCATGAAGTAGCATTTTTCCCAATTAAGCACAAGATTTGCATCTTCGCAACGTTGAAGCATTTTATCTAGATTACTTAGGCATTTATTGAAAGAATTTCCAAAGAATGAAAAGTCATCCATGAAAACTTCCACGGATTCTTCAATCATATCATGAAAGATTGCTATCATACACATTTGAAAAGTAGCAGGTGCATTACATAAGCCAAAAGGCATACGTCGATAAGAAAAGGTTCCGAAATGACATGTAAACATTGTTTTCTCTTGATCCATTTGATCGATTGGTATTTGGAAATATCTGGAGAATCCATCTAGAAAACAGAAATATTCATTTCCCACTAGTCTTTCTAACATTTGGTCCATGAATGAGAGAGGAAAGTGATCTTTTGCTGTAGCTTCATTTAGTTTTCTATAGTCAATACATATGCGCCAACCAGTGACAGTTTTAGTTGTGACAGGTTCATCATTTTCATTTGTTACTACTGTTATACCTCCTTTCTTAGGTACACAATAAATAGGACTTACCCAAGGGCTATCTGCTATAGGGTAGATGATTCCTGAGTCAAGGAGTTTAACAACTTCCTTCTTGACAACTTCTTTCATATTCGGATTGAGTCTTCTTTAATTTTTAACCACTGGTTTCTTATCATCCGTTAACTGAATTTTGTGTTTACATAAGGATGAACAATTCAAGGTATGTCACTAGTTTTCCAAGCAAAGGCTCTTTTGTGGTTTTTGAGAACTGAAATTAATTTTTCTTTTTTCTTTTCAGATAGTTTAGATGAAATTATGACTGGAAGTAATGATTCTCCTTCCAAGAAAGCATATTCCAGATGGTCTGGTAATGGTTTGAGAATGAGATCAGTTGGTGGTTCTTCAATAGAATTTTTAATTCTAAGTTCAGTGTCAGGGTTTATTTTCTCAAATGATAGTTCTTCTTCATTATCGTCCTCGACATCGGAACTTTCATTTTTATCTTAGATAGTCATAGCCATGAATTGATCATATTCAACCATGACTTCGTGTTCAAGAATTGTTCCATCTACTGAGTATAGTAATTGATTAAATTCGTTTATCATTTCATCGAAATCTTCTTCGAGAATTTCATCGATAAAATCAATTCTAAAGCATGTGTCATCGTTAGAGTAAGAGTGTTTCATAGCCTTATCTATGGAGAAACTTTTCTGACTCCAAGATTGAGTTGTATGTAGAAAAGGTCTTCCTAAGATTAGGGGTACTTTTCTATCTTCTTCCATTTCTAGGATAACGAAATCAACTGGAAAGGTGAATTTCCCAACTTCAACTAACATGTTCTCAGCTATTCCAACAGGATATTGGAAAGATCGGTCAGCTAACCGAACACTCATCTTAGTTGGTTTAAGTGTTTCAGTGGATAATTTAGCATAGAGAAAATACGGCATCAGATTAATGCTAGCACCAAGATCGGTTAACGCATTGCACGAGAATGTTTTACTGAAAGTACAAGGAATCATGAAACCTCTTGGGTCTCCAAGTTTTGGTGGAATTTTGTTCTGAACGATAGCTGAACATTCTTCATTAAGGAAAGTTGCTGAAATTTGTTCGAGTTTGCTTTTGTTACTAACAAGTTCTTTAAGAAATTTCCCATAGTTGGGCATTCCGGCAAAAACATCAACAAGAGAGACATTAATTCGGACAGCTCGAATTATATCGAGGAATTTTCCATACTGAGCTTCCATTTTTTCTTTTCTTAAGCGTTGAGGGTATGGAATTCTAGGTTTGTAGGGTTTAGGTACTGGTGTTTCAGGAGTTGTGGTTTCCCTTCGAGGAACAGGTTCATCCTCTTCTTCATCACCAGTGAAAACTTCAACAGGTTGTTGAGTTTGACTAGGATCGATGGGTGGATCATAAGAAGTACCATTTCTTGTGGTAATAGCATTCACATGCTCATGTCGAGCTTGCGGTGGTTGATAAGGTTTGTTTTTAGGATTAGGCTGAGTGTTACTAGGAAGGGATCCAGAAGCTCGACCTGATTGCTTTTCAGCGAATCTGTCGAATTTGGCTGCCAAATTTTGCGTTGAAGCTTGGTGATTTCTAGCAGCAGATTCAACTTTATCTTTTAAGTCCATGAATTGATCTTTCACAAAAATGTTTGTTGATTTTTGTGCTTTAATAAAATCATTTAGTTGTGTTTGAACGTCTGGCTTTTCATCAGTGTTTGCTTGTTTGTAAGGTTCTCGATTATATTCATTTTCGCACTAGGTCTCCATCATTCACGTTCACGATCACGATAGTTCTCATAGTAACGGGTGCGTCTAAAGGTGTTCATAAATTTAGCTTCTTCTTCACGTGACATAGGTGTGTCATCATCACTGCAATTTGCGGTAGCATGGTTTCCGCCACAATAATTACAACTTTCACGTTGTTCTTTTATTTCTTTTTATTGAGCATCCATTTTAATTGCCATGACATCCATTCTTGCCATAATTTTATTAGTATCAGAATTACTACTGCCTTCGTCTGCGAAAGCAACAGTTTTACGAAGAGAAGTTTTCGGTTTTTGTTCTTTTGCCCAATCTAGTTTAAGTAAGACTTTGTCTTCAAGGAGTTGATATTCTTGATTTGGTGTTTTATAAAGGAATATACCACCGGCCGCAGCGTTTAAAGCTTCATGAGTTATTTCATCAAGACCGTGGTAAAAGATTTTGATTATATTGCCTTTTGTCAGGCCATGTCCATGACAGTTTCTTAGCAATTCTTTCATTCGAAGCCATGCTTCGGTGAGATTTTCACGTTCGTGTTGTGAGAACCCTCGGATTTCTCCGAGAAGTTTATCTAGAGCTAGAGGAAAATATCTACTAACGAAAGCAATACGAAGTTCGTCCCATGATTCAATGGTTCCTTCATCGAGTTCATCAAGCCAAGTTTTAGCTTCTCCCGTTAAAGATAGAGGAAACATCATGAGTCTTACCGCTTCAGTTTCGGTATCTCCGTATTTGAACATATCGCTTACGCTTTGGATTCATGAATGTGTTTGTGAGGATCAGTTTTAATTCGTCCATCAAATTGGTTTCCCTTGATAAGAGTCAGGTGGTTTCCTTTGATTGCAAATTCGTTTGCGGTTTTAGGAATGGTAATAGCTGGTCCAGGGGTAGGTACAATGATACGATCGTTGGCCCACATTGGTTCATTGTCAGCGTCATCCATTGGATTGTAAATTTGGATTAATTTGATGTAAAATCTGAAGTTTGAGATATCGTCAACAGGTGTGTGGTGAACACGAGGTTGTTCGGGTCTTTCGTCTTTTTGAAAAAAATGAACTCTTTTGTTATTACATTTTCTTTTGTTTAAAGTTCTTTCAGGTTCTGATAGAGGTGAAATGGGCTCAGTTTCAGCTGAACGAGTGTGCATTCAAGGATAGAGAGCGAAATTTAAATCAGTTTGACAAATTTCGTTTTCTGAGTAAGTGAGTGCGGCGTACATGGAATAGTGTGCGGCGTACTTGTGTGTAATGGAAATGTGCGGCGTACTTGGATACAAGTACGGCGGCGTTATTTTTACCGAGAAGATTAATCTCAAAAGATGGTGAAATAGATGATTCTTTTTGGTTTTTATGTAAAAGTTTGTGAATTTTAAGAAAAACGTTACGGATTGAAGTATGTGCGTCGTACTTGGTGACAAGTACGGCGGTCTGTGTGTGCTCTGTGTATAAGTGCGGCGCACAAGTATGTTTGTGCGGCGTGCTTTCTGCAACAGAAGGAACAGAGTGATCTGATTTTGAAGAAATTTTTGGTTTTGTTTGCTAATTTTACTTCGAAAATACTTAAGGAACAGATTTAAGTCCCCGGCAGCGGCGCCAAAAACTTTGATGTGTAAGGAAAGCTTTAAATTTATAAAACTAGTTTCACCGATTTTAATAAACCAAACACTAACCCCCGTTGGTAGTATTAGATTAAGGTAAGACCAGGTCGTATCCACAGAGACTTAGTTCGTTCGGATTAAGTATAATAATTAGTAAAACAAGAAATAATTAGTAAAACAAGACAAGTAACGATTATAGAAATATAAGTAACGATTATAGAAATATAAGGAATTCAAATATTAAAACAAATGATTGCTTGGATAGCTTAGATAATCTAGTGACAATGCTTATGTTTGATCTCAGTTTGATAAAGGAGCACAACTTATAAGAAAGCTATTTTCGTCAAAAGAGCAATTTCATAACTCGTAGGTTCAATTCAAGATTCATATCTACCCATTAAGTGATTTCTCTCGAAATAGTATTTCATATCAAGTCTAGATTATTATTGATTCTTCTAAGTGGATTTCTCCTTTCAAAGACTAGTAACATGGACAAGTTCCTAGAATTGCGTTTAACACGTTGGTTCTTTCGACCTATCCCAACATATTATATTCAGCCAGTTTCAATAAATAAATGTAACAAGACTAGAGATGAAATAGTTCACAATATAAACTTGAAATTGGTAGAGATCAAAATATAATCATAAGTCGCTTTATTATATTCATATATCCAAGCAATCACAAGAGGTTTAGCCTCTCATGGCTAATGAGTTCATAATAACAGAAGTGAGTAAATAGTAAACAAGAGACATACAGATTGAATTGATCAAATGATTACACAAGTGTCACAAGTTACCAAGAATTCGACACCAACAAGTACTTAACACCCCTTGTTCTGATTCGTTCACCCCTGCAACTGGCTCTGGATCACGTATTACTTCGAACTTAACTTCGTGGAAATTGGTTATAGAGTGGAGAGTTCAAATGCTTGCAAATGAGCTCTATTTATAGGCATTCTGATATGCGAAGTACGAAACACATGTTTTGTGAGTGCGGCGCACTTTCTTATTTTCTTGACGCCAAAGCTTCAGAAATGCAGGGGAAGTACGACGCACTTTATTTGTAAGACCGGCGCACTTTTATTTAATATTATATATTTGACTTCCTTTGACCGAGAGGTAAGTGCGGCGCACTTGAATAGAAAACCCGCGCACTTGGCTTGCATGAAAAGCTAATCATGGAAGACTTCTTATTTATTTACTTGAAGTGGCAAAATAGTAGGTTTTGTTATATATCATGCCCAGATCATCCGAGAGTGAACCTGCATTCATTTTATGCTATTAAGTACCAACAGTTCACATCAAATGATCATAAAACATATAGTATAATGCTCAAGGAATATGTATAATTAGAGCGTTGTCAGTGTTCTTCATTAATTATCAGAATAAGGATTTCGAGATACCCAGACATTAAGTGGTTGAAATACTTTATTCAAAAAGTGAACATAAATAATTTGAGAATATTATCCAAGATTATCATCGGGTCGTCTCCGACCATGCCTTTCAAAACACATATTACTTCATATTTGGAGAAATGAATAGCATAAAAACATATCCAACCATGCTCTATATTTGGAGATTTTTTAGAGTGTTATTGAAAATCCTTCATATTTGAAGGATCACTATTCATCATTCAAATTATAAAATAGATCAATATATACATAAATTAAGATGATCATAACTAATTTTGCTTATTGTATAGCGATTCGATGCCAAATGACTTAAGATGGTCATAATAGTAATATTAGTAACCTGCGTGCTCTTTAGAGTGCCTATTAACTTATGTAATTAATACGCTCTCAGACTCACATTAAGTATTAACTACGACCTTTTTAGGTCTTTTCTTAAACTTTAATTTTAAATATTTTTGTTCGTGTAATATAATACTTGATGTAAGATATATGAATAGATTAAGTTTTTAAATGTATTTTCTTTTGTTTTAATTAAGTATTATATACACAAACAAATATATTTAAAGTTAAAGTTGAAGAAAAAAAGTTTTAAAAATTCATAGTGAACACTTAATATGGGACGGAGGTAGCACTAAAACCCAATTTAACCCAAAACAATTAAAATAAAATAAAATAAATAATCATGATTAATTTTCGGTTATGTAATTTTTTATTCTCATTAAATTATAGGTCATTTATCTTAGTATAAAAAGAACCATCTATAAATGATAGGTTCATCAGAAAATGAAACATCAAGAGTTTGTTAATATGGTGAAAGAAAAGATATTGGCTCAAGATGTTGAACTCAACTACCACGTTGTTTACTAATAAGAAGTGACATTATTTTCGCCTACACATTCTCATCAACTACGATGCTGCATTACTATTACTGTGTCTGGTTTTGATGCATTGCACGTGTATTATTATAATGTATAAAGATGATTGTGATTATTGAATTATATGTTATTGCACGTTATTAGATATTCTGAGTGCTTAAATGTTAAACTTGTATGTAGTTTTAATCTCTTATTATATTAATCACAAACATATCTGGTTGATATGAAATATTCAATAATCTATAACACGTAACTCAAACATCACGTTACAGGTATTCAACAGCTCTTTTTATCTTATTCGCTGCAAGACGTGGGCATGCTGCTAGTTAGTTACTTATTGTCATTAATTGACTCCGATGTTAAAATTGTAATGCAGACTGACTACTAACCAATTCTTACCAAAATGTGGTACCTTTCCCATGTTGTGGGGATCAGAACACAAGTTTCCATAGACTTTAATTCAATACTCGCTAGAACTATTTGGACAACTATCATGTATTTAACTTTCACCAGACACTTGGCTACTTGAGCTAATGTGGCTATTTGCTGGAAATTATAAACTGATTCAGAATACTTCTAGACTTTTGGTTGTATAATGGAAAAATAAAAAACTTTGAAGCTATGGGTGAATGGGTCCATATTTTACGAACATGAACTTATCTTAAGAAACATAAACAAAAATTTGGTCTAAATTTTTATACTTTCGACATATATGTTTAAAGCAGTGATTGGAGTGATTAATTGGTTTGACTAGTTATATGACTAACAAAACGATAATAACACATGACAAACATGAGAGAAGAAAAAAAATACGGTAAGACATGTGTCGATTAGACCAGAAGGGTATCTGTGACGGCACGTACTCGGCGACTATTTTTATAGCGATCAAATATTTTTCATTTTAAACCTTCCTTATTTAGCATGTCCCAAATACTTTATAACGTAGTAGATTTATGTTTGGGAAAATGATAAAAAAATACATTCAACTTGACACTTTTTACCATTGTATGTTGCCAACTATTTTTTTTTTCATTGTAACACAAAACTTGACATTTTTTACTATTGTATGTACTAAGCATCACATCGTTAGTCCTTTACACTAACGGTCGTTAGTAAATAACTTGAAATTCCGTTTTCTTCCGATTTTACACGTTTTCATCCGTTTTCTACGTTTTTGCCCGATTTACATGTTTTCTTCCGTTTTTTCGTTTCGTCCGTTTTTTACGTTTACGCCCGTTTTTTTACGTTTCACCCGGCTTTTTTTACGTTTTCTTCCGTCTTTTTTACCGTTTTCGCCAATTTTTTTAAGTTGTTTTTTTTCAGTTTCGCCTTTTTTTACGTACGGTCCGTTTTACGTTTTCACCCGGTTTTTACGTTTTTGCCCGTTCTTTTTACGTTTTTCGCCTGTTCCTTTTTATGTTTCGTCCCTTTTTTTACGTTTACGCCCGCTTTTTACCTTTTCACCCGGTATTTACGTTTCACCCGTTTTATTTACGTTTTCGGTCCGTTTTTTACGTTTTACAACCCGTTTTTTACGTTTTCACCCAGTTTTTAACGTTTCTCATTTTTTAACCTTTTGTCCGTTTTTTTACGTGTACGCCCGCTTTTTTACGTTTGCACCTGGTTTTTTAAATTTTCTTCCGTTTTTTTACATTTACGCCTGTTTTTTTTACTTTTCACCCGGTTTTTTTTGGGTTTTCTCTCCGTTTTCGTTCCGTTTTTTTTTACGTTCACGCCCGGTTTTTAAAATTTCTTCCGTTTTTTTTACATTTTACGCCTGTTTTTTTTACGTTTTCACCCGGTTTTCACCTGGTTTTCACCTGGTTTTTTTCGTTTTCTTTCGTTTTTTAGGCTTTTGTCCGTTTTTTTTTACGGGCGCTAAACGTAAAAAAACGGACGAAAAGTTTGAAAAACGGGAAGAAAAAGTTAAAAACCGGCGTGAAAACGTAAAAAAAACGACGTGGACGTAAAAACCAAGTAAAACGTAAGGAAAAAACGGGCCTTCAACGGTAAAAAAAACGGACGAAAACGAAAAAAACCGGGTGAAAACGAAAAAAAACCGGGGTGAAAACCGTAAAAAACGGGTGTAAACGTAAAAAACAGATAAAACGTTAAAAAGCAGGCGAAACGTAAAATAAACGGCAAAATTAAAAAAACCGGGTGAAAAACGTAAAAAAACGGGCTTAAACGTAAAAAACGGACGGAAACGTAAAAAAAGGACGAAAATGTTAAAAAATGGGCGAAAACGTAAAAAACATGGCAAAAAGGGTAAAAAAAAAATGAAAAAAAAACGAGTTGGAAAACGTTAAAAAAAAAGGGCGTAAACGTAAAAAAAACGGTCTGTATACGGTTAAAAAAGCGGAAGAAAACGTATAAACCGGGCGAAAACGTAAAAACACAGGGCGTAAACGTAAAAAAAATGGACGAAAACGTAAAAAAACACGCAAAAACGTAAAAAAAGGAATTAAAACGTAAAAAACGGCGTGAAAACGGTAAAAAATCGGGAGAAAGCCGTAAAAAGCGGGCGTAAACGTAAAAAAACGACCGAGAACGTAAAAAAATGGCGCGAAAACGAAAAAAAAAACGGACGAAAACGTTAAAAAAACGGAAGAAGAAAACGCTAAAAAACGGTGAAAACGTAAAAAAACGGGCGTAAACGTAAAAAAAAAAGGACGAAAACGAAAAAACGGGAAGAAAACGTGTAAAATCGGACAAAAACGTAAGAAAACGGATGAAAACGTGTAAAATCGAAAGAAAACGGAATTTTAAGTTATTTACTAACGACCGTTAGTGTAAAGGACTAACGATGCGACGCTTAGTACATACAATGGCAAAAAATGTCAAGTTTTGTGTTACAATGAAAAAAAAAATAGTTGGCAACATACAATGGTAAAAAGTGTCAAGTTCAATGTATTTTTTTATCATTTTCCCTTTATGTTTTTCAAAAGTATAACGTTTAAATTTTAATAGTGTAAATAGTTAACACTTTTATTTTTCAAATTTTAGCATTAAATTGATAGTTATAAGTTTAGTGAGCTTTTCTTATAAACAATTCTATTAAAATATATCATTATTTAAGGTTGTCACTATATGGTTTAAAACTTTAAATGAGACTTCAATTTTCAAAATTTACATTAATTTTTAATTTTTTTTTTTTCTATAGTAATGTTTTTTGTTTTAAAATTTTAAAACTTCTTTTTATAAAAAAATTCCTTAACCCTTTATAATGTAATATAGATTATGCACAAAATTTAAGCATGTATTTGAGCATCCCAATCATTTACTTTCGTATTTATCACCTCAATTCCTGAAAATTTAATACAAGTATACCATCAAGAAATTTTCTAATAGAATCCAAATAATCTACGATATGGACACCTGGACAGGCCGGATAACAGCTCCAAATCTGTGGGCCTCAGTAACTTAGTTTAGCCCAAAACTCATCTCAGCCCCTAGAAATTTATAATTGGAAAAATACTACAAACCATATACTTAAGCTATATAGGCTACCACTATTAAGACATTATCTTTTCATTGAAGAAAAAAATGCAAAACTTATGTTAAATTTATGAAGTTATAAAACTCAACAAGCAAAAAAGAATGACTTTGCAAAGGACTCTTCGTTGAGTTATGCCACGAGAGAGTCACTTTTTGAAGAAGTTACAAAGAACGAAACGGAAAACAAAATCATACTTTTGACCATTTACATAATTATCCATCATCAACTATGCTTTATCATACATTTCATAGTAATGAAACCAAAAAGCCAAACAAAGGTACTAAAGTAGAAAGTATTGGGTTCTTCGACTTTAACCCGTTAACCAAAATGTACACAGCATTTAAATTAACCATTCAATGCCAAAAACACAAAATACGTGGCGATAAACTTCACTTCAAAAGCTCAAGGAATACCTTTTTAGTCTCTCACGCACATTATAATCCATATTGTTCTCATACAGTAAGTAGTTCCTGCAAGGAAATGCAAAGCATAAAGGTATTGTATTTAAGCTCAAATAATGAACGGAAAACATGGCAAGTAATTACCTTCTCCTTCTGTTTGAAGATGGTGTCTATCTTTTTCATGTACTCGTCCGTCAATTTCTGCAAGAAATTTGAGCAAGAATCAAACGTTCAATAAATAATATTATTGTAAAAGCATGTCTCACGTTAGCAATAGTAGATGCAAGACTTCCGACGAAAAACAAAGAAAAATCAAGAGAACTGAAGCAAATAAATTATTTCGCCGGTCTGTTTTGATGGGTTCAAAATAGTTACACTAAATTTAATACCTGCAAATCAACTGTCAAATCTTTAACATTGTCTTCTGAGAGTTTTTTCTCCTGCAAATTATAACAAAGAACGACGGTAAAAAAGTGGAAAACAAAGAAACTTAACCACAAGTGAAAAGCTTTAAGTTCAAACCTTTTCAAGTTTATCATACGATTTAATGGCATCTCTTCTTATGTTTCTGATTGCCACCTGCATAAGAATGTTAATAATTAAAACTAAACTAAAAGAATGATGAAACTTGCAAACCGCCTAAAAATGCCTACCTTTCCTTCCTCGGCTTGCTTTGCAACAATTTTTGACAATTCCTGAAATCAAAAGCATCTGATTAATCTACAGAGAATTAAAAGCATGTTGTCAGGAATAATAGTGGGGGTACCTTTCTTCTGTCTGATGTGAGTTGTGGAATGGATAATCGTATCACTTCACCATCGTTACTTGGAGTCATACCAAGATCAGAGTTGACGATGGCCTTCTCGATAGACTTTAAGCTGAAAAAAAAGCATGTTACAAGAAAACCGTCAAACCAAACAACAAACGCCAAATTGAACTGAACCGAACAGATATAGAGGTTAACTGCACAAATGTGGTTCAGTTTCGGCTAGGGTTTTATCCGTACAATAGCTGTCTACTTTCAAAAATGTACCGATATGGTACGTGTACTATTTTTTGTACCAGTATAGGAGGTCTACTTTCAGTTTCGTGCTAATATGGTACGTGAGTAACTTTTTCACCTGCAAAACCTGCAAAACATGTTAAAAGGTGATTTTTGAGCAAAAATGGTCCCTTGTGATTTATTTATTTTGCAAAATTGGTCCTTTGTGATTTTTTCAAAAATGGTCCCTTGTGATTAAGTATATTAGCACGAATTTTTTCAAAACAACTTTTTGACTTGCAAAATTTTCATCCATTTTNTTAGATTTTTTTAAATCTTTTTAGAATTTATTTTTAGATTTTTTTTAAATCTTTTTAGAATGGACCATTTTTGAAAAATCGCAAAGGACCAATTTTGCAAAAGATACAAATCACAAGGGACCATTTTTGGAAAAAAAATCAGAAAGGACCTATTTTGCAAAAGAAACAAATTACAAGGGACCATTTTTGAAAAAATCGCAAAGGACTTATTTTGCAAAAGATACAAATCACAAGGGACCATTTTTGTCCGAAAATCAATAAAATAAAACTTGCACCCCATTTTACAGGTTGCCAGCCGGTAGCCGGTCAAAAAGTGGCCATATTAACACGAAACTGAAAGTAGACCTCCTATACTGGTACGAAAAATAGTACACGTACCATATCGGTACATTTTTGAAAGTATACAGCTATTGTATGGATAAAACCCGTTTCGGCTAAGAACATGTGGCAATCAATACTCTCTTGTTGGGTACTTCGATTTTGACACACATACTTTATGAACGGGTCATTTTAGGTCGTGTTTTGGTTGAATATAAAAAAAGTGGCAAAAAAAAGCAGGTAAAGTCGTCCAACATCTATTTTAGTGCAAGCAACTTCCAAAATCATTTCATGAGAAGATTTATGTGAATGATATTGTTTTCTTAATCTATTTAATGCTTTAATCATTTACATAAAGAAAAAATAAATAGAATATAGAGTGTTCCAGGTCGACCCATCAGTTTGATCCTTACGAAAAAATGACCCATTTCCACTTGTTGCCCAACCCGCCACCCTTAAACACAAAACAGATCATTCCATGTATCTTCGAACACTCATTTTATATATTGAAGAAGAAAGGCAACGACTTAGAACATAATATCTTAGGTCAACCTACTTCTATCAATCCAAGCTTGTAACTTTTACCACCCGGCAATGGTGAGAAAGGTAAGAGTTTTGATATAAATTCAAATCTTATTTTGTATAGTTTACGGATACAAAGACTAGATAGCACAAGATACCAGGTACCTAGATTTGTCATAAGGTTGCACTAAGAGAGAGCTCGAATCGGGAGTGCTGATTTGCGCAATCGTCTTCAAACCGACAGGAGAACCATAGTACTCCACCTACAGACAAACGAGTAGTTAGAATAAAAGCTAGAATATTATTGCACAAGAATTAGCAAAAAAATTGAAACTCATTGATTTATAACAGCATGAAGATATTATTGTAGGTTTGGACCCCGAAGGTGGTCAACCCCACTGGGTCGTGTGTCTTATGTGGTCTTATGAGGTCTTAGTTTCGATTCTGCAAGATACTATCAGTTCTTTTTGCAGTGGTCTAACCACTATAGATATTTTAGGTGTATAAAAAAGAAGTGGATATGCCCTTCAAACGGGGGCAAGCTCTAACCTCGACTTTGTCAAGCATTGCAGGATTTGATCGTCCCGTCCTTATGGAATTGAAATTTGATAGCACACTGTCGATAGCTTTCTCCATTCTTTCTTTCTAAAGCATACCATGAAAAGTAAACAATAAATCACTGATAATAAAATCACATACTTAAACACAATCCTTTAAGATTGCACAACTAGAAAATGCAATAGATTTTGTTAATCAACTTACAACACTCTTTTCAATCAGAGATTTCTCAGCCTCGATTTCTTCCATGGTGGCACACTTAATGGTCGCATCTCTGAAACAAAAGCACAACACAATAACACAATCATGTTATATATACATAGATCAACAAACACACACGATAGAACTGTAAACATGCTTTTGTGATCTAATGCCTAACGGCCTAAGCTTAAAGAAACAAAATGATCCAATATAAGCTCAAATTTTATTTCAGTAATCATATGCTGCTGCAAAAATCTAAATATCTATTTAACATGATCTAAGGAGGAGGTTGGATTTTCATTTTTACAATAATAAGTATGACTTGAAGAACCATAATCAAACAAATAGTACAACGGTTTAGGTTTCTCTCAATTATCAATTTTTGTTAACTCTACTCCTTACCTTGTTATCGAAACCTTACTGTTTAGACCATAAAGTTTCACAAATATATATAATTAGTTTCATAAGCACTTAAAATTGATTATTACAATCCAAATCGCCATAATGATATTACATCCAAACGCCCTTGCCAAAAATAGTCTATTTGGATTGAGGGTTTTCGGAATGAGGGAATGCGATATAAATGATTAAAGGTGCTTAGCTTGAGAGAAATGGGTATTCAAATTAGTAATGAGACCTTTGAAATTGAGTTTCCTCTAATCCGTCAAGGGGTTGGGCATGACCAACTCATTCGTCATTTCCTGTGGATTCTATATATCCTATTCTCCTCCATCCAAATGAAAATCAAAGGCGCCCCTCTATAATGCATAAACTAAACACCCGGCTTTCAAAATCTCATTCCCATTCTTCCGCACTGTCTAACCCAATATCCATTAGTATGTTATCTACCGCCAATCAAACACCATTTTACTTGTTTTGAGATTTTGCAACAACTGAGTTCCAAGCACACCCACAATAAAAGGTTAACTCCCCTAACCCAAAGCAACATGAATGGCCTCTAAAATAAAGCAAAGTTGGTATTTGGTTTGCAATAGGTAATCACTATTAATATGAGGATACCCGTAAAATAAACATAGAATTGGTATGCTTACTTAATCACTATAAAGATCAACCGCAACAATGTGAATAACTTTTCCATACCTAATCCCCTTAGCGGGCTGAAAACGACCCATAACAACAACTTGATTCCTAATCTTAAAACTTATACCGTTATACCAAACAACTTTTAGCATTCACATTTTCCTTCCCTCCCTAACCCTCATTCCAACCACGCCCTAAAAAGCTAAATAGTTGGTAATGTGTAAATAGCATCCCACTATAAGTCATGTCTAAGTAACACCAATATATTTAACTACATAAACAAGCAAAATAACATTAAAAAACACATACAAGAAAATATACTAAGAGGGTGTTTTCTTAAACTAACCTTTTGGCTTATGAACTTGCATAATTTCGGCCTATATTTTATAAGCCCATTTTTTTCTGGATTTATTTCAAAACTTGGGCTTATTATATCATAATAAGCTTAAATAAAAGCCGGAAAATGGGCTTACAAAATATAAGCCGAAATCAAATAAGCTGGTGACCTAAAAAATAAGCTAAAACAAACTTGCCTCTTTTGTGAGTGAGACAACCCTTTGACCACAACACCATTTCTCACTTTCAACTTCACATAACTCGCACAAGAACTCCAGGACACCAAATTCCCTNTGGAAACTCAAGTTTGTATGCCAGCTGGCCGATTCTAAAATGAATCTTAAATGGCCAATATCGAGGGCTCAATCTCTCGTGTTACCAAAATTGTATCATGCCTTTCCAAGGCAAGGCTTTCAACATAGTTCGTTCTCCCGCTCGAATCTAGATGGTTTGCTGCTCAGGGATACCCAAAAAAAAAACTTAACTCATTAAACAACAACTTTTTTTATATAATAAAAACAACCCAAAATGAAAATATATATATTAAACCTTGAAATGCCACAAGTGTTTTTTGTGAGTTGGTAGTGATAGTGGGTCGTTGGTAAAGTGAACGAAGAGATGAAGTAGTGGGTGATAGTGATGACATCGCCATTGTTTTTGGTTATCTTGAAAAATGTTGACGAGGGGTTTGGAGATGTTTTTTTTGTGGATAAGAAAGATTTTGGGCTTGTCTTTGTCGTGTGTTTTTTGTTGGGCTGTCTTGTTCGGGTTTTTAAGTTTTTATAATAGAAAATGGTTTAGCCGTTTAGGTAAAAGGTCCGTTAAAATTAGGGATAGCAATGGGCAAGAAAAAACCCACAACTTATGGGTACCCGTCATAAATGGGTGGGTAAAAGTGTCAATTTTCACCGACGGATGGGTCGTGGGTGAAAATCTGTACCCATCAATGGGTGGCGGGTGGGTGACTGGTGAGGCATACCCATCGCGGGTAAACCCATTGCACCCATTTAAAATACCTAAGAGTATACCCGTGAGTGTACCCATAAACCCATGTTAAAATTAATTATACTAATTAAAATATTTATGATGTTGCAGGTATGCATTTAATAGTTACAAAGCCTCAAGAAAACACGTTAACCTAAAAGTTTGTTTGAGTTTCAAGACTAAAAAGAGAATATAAAATATCAAATAATCAAAGTTGCATACATGTTAATATGTATAAGCTCATACTCTCAGTTCGTCCTTATGCTAAAATACATCTTACCCGCTTCTTTCTTGCTCGCACTTCGACTCAACTATAACTCTATTATTCCCTTTATCAGGTACACACCTAATACATCTAAGTATTCTAGTTACATAGTTATGTACGAAGTAATTTTGTTGCATAACACTAACCCATGGGTTTACCCATCGGCAACAAATACCCGCGGGCATGGGCATGGGCATGGGTAGAAAATTATACCCATTGGTGGGTGGCGGGTGAAAAAAAACTCCGTAGGCGGGTGACGGGTTAGAGGTACCCATGCCCATTACCCACGGGTGCCAAAATTCGGGTAATACCACAAGAACTGAAACCAAAACAGAACCGAACAACAAAAAATAGAACCAAATTTGTAACCAAATTGAATTTTTGTCAAAACCGAACAGAACCAACTTAAATATTCGGTTCGGTTTTCAATTTTAGCCAAAAAAATATTAATTGAACTAATCAAACTGAATAAACCGAACCGATGAACACCCCTAATCAACACAATGATGTAGCATGACACTTGAATCACTCATTAACTCTCTTCAATCATAAAGCTTTTTTTATATATAACAAATCATTTGTTACACATAATTGTGACAAATTTTATTTTGTAAATTTTGTGTAGTTGTACCATTTCTTGAAATAAAAATGAGGCTAGATGAAGATAGTTGACAAATACGATAAAAGGTTAAATGAGGAAATTTTAGTCATTCATTTTTTCAAAAAATAAATAAAATGACTTATTTTTTAATTTTTTCTGAAAATAAAATATCTTACAAACGGTAAATTATTAAGTGACAAAAACTACGTCATCGCGATGATACTTTTTTTTTTCATCTTTTAGTAAACATGCATTTCGATATACTTTCGACAAATTATGTTTTTGAGTTTTTTCTATGAGCGTTGAAATCTACACACTGAAATATCACATGTGATTTGTAATATCACATGTGTAAAATAAGAAATCAACTATGAATTTACAAATCACGCGTTAAGGGGGTGGGTGGTGTTTCAATGGTTTACGCGTAGAGGAGAGAGGAGAGGGGAGGGGGGATTGGATGACGTTTCCTCTTCCTCTTTAGTCATCAATTTTTGAAAGATATGGTTTTAAGTTGCTTATTTATTTAAAATGTGATGATCCAAAAAAAAGTTGTCGTTTGAATGTTTAAAGAAGATTACCTAATAATATAAGGGAGTTTTTGCCTACTAGTTAAAGCTCATACGACCATTACATGCCCAAAAGGCCAAAGCCAATGCCATGCTTTACCTGAAGAACTAATCTTAAGGCAACAATTAGCAAAGGTCATAATAAGCTTTGATTGTAGAGCTAATCCCCAGGCAACGGTTGGCATGACAATTTGCCCTTTCATACCTTTATCGTACTATTCTCACGTGTAAACACCTCATTGACGTAGAGGTAAGTCGGCGAGCATTTCACTAAAACATCTCAACAACACCTCATACGAAGATTCCCATCATACTAAAGCCAAGAATATCATGCCACGTATCATTCTTATCTCCTCCATGGGATGACTCCTACATGGGTCTCCTTAAACCATTGGATCACATCCAAAAGTCTCATACAGCCCAAAGTGCATCACTATAAATGCAAATGCGTTTCATGTGAAAAACCAACTTAATCCTCTACACATTTAAATACGCTAGCTCCTAGTTGTATGTGAGTGTTACCACGACATTAGATAAAACACTATTATCTTAATGTTTTTACCGATCAAAGAAAACCGAATATACAACCAGCCTAATCTCACACTATATAACTAATGATTTAAGATCATTTGAGGACCAAACTTTTTTTACATACCAAGGGACTAATCACCACTCTCCATCTTCCCTCCATCTTTATTTGATCTAATTGATGAGATTAATCCTAACAATTAAAAAAAACCCACTTTCATCCTTTTTTTTTCAAATATTAATATCTTTCAAACCGTTAATCGTTAAGCGAAAAAAATATACCGTTATGACGAGCATTTAATTATCTTTCTATAGATATGCATTGTGATATACTTTCGACCAATTTTTATTTTTCGTTTTTTTCACGTTTTTTTCACGTTTTTTTCGTGGCCGAAAAAATCACATATGATATATCATATATGATATTGCATATCATATATGATATGCAATATCATATATGATATATCACATATGATATTTTTCGGCCACGAAAAATTTTTTTTTGTCGAAAGTATATCATAATGCATATCTATAGAAAGATAATTAAATGCTCATCACGATGGTATAATTACTTTCGCTTAACGATTAACGGTTTAAGAGATATTTAAATTATAAAAAATAGGTGAAATATTAAATGCTTTTAATCTCAACCATTGATTTCTTTTTAGATGGATGGTGGGGATCAGTCCCTTGGTATGTAAAAAAAGTTTGGTATTTAATATAACTCTACTCATAACTAATTACTATAATCATTGCTTTACGTATTACAACACTTAGGCCCCGTTTGGTTCGATGTAATCTAGCGTAATTGGATGTAATTGTAATCTGATTCCATTACGTAGCCTGTTTGGTTTGCATAATGGGTGTAATTGTAATTCAAATTACATTACGAGGCTGTTTGTTTTACAATGTAATTGTAATTCAATCATACCAATTACATCAAGGGAGGGAGTTCAGTTTACATAGCAAGTTAGATGGAAAGTTTTGAATTACGTTGTAATTCAGTATTTTATAATTTAAAGCATCAATATTATTATTATTATTATTATTATTATTATTATTATTATTATTATTATTATTATTATTATTATTATTAAATAATAATAATAATATATTATTATTATTATTATTTAATTATTATTATTATATTATTATAATTATTATTATATTATTTAATTATTATTATATTATATAATTATATTATTATTTAATTATTATATTAATTATTATTATTATTATTATTATTATTATTATTATTATTATTATTATTATTATTATTATTATTATATTTATTATATTATTTATTATTTATTGCTATTTTTTAATTATTATCATTATTATTTTTATTAGTATATTACTACGATTATATTATTTACTTTTATTTAATTATTATATTATTTAATTTATTATTATTATTATATTATATAATTGTATTATTATTTAAATATCATTTAGTTGTTATTATTATTTTATTATTATTATTATTATTATATTTATTATTATTATTAATATATTATTATTTTTATTATTATTTAAATATTATATTAATTATTATTATCATTTTATTATTATTATTATTATTATTATTATTATTATTATTATATTAATTTTTACTTTATTATTATTATTATTTTATTATTATTATTATTATTTAAATATTATATTCATTTTTAATTAATTTTATTATTATTATTATTCTGAATTAAATAACGTTGCGAGTCAACCAAGCACAATGACATATTTCATCAATTACAATTCCAACACAATCCAATTCATTGAATTACAATTCATTCAAATTATAATTCCTACCAAAGATTACAATTCATTCAAAAATAATTCTGCGAACCAAACACGCCTAGTCTCGAACCATGAACTCCTAAAGCTGTTCTAAATAAATAAATAAAACATTACAATGAGAGAATCTATACTACTTATAATAGAGAAATGAATCTCTCTCCAAAAAATTAAGATGTACAAAAAAGGATGCAAGGTTTACAACACTTTAAAGCAAAGAATTTTCATAATTACAACTAGCAAAGCATTGTGTACAACAAAAGCAAGCATGAATCAAAATTCAGACCAAAATCCTTAAAATTATACATTAATAGCATTAAAAACACCCCTACACCCAATATTACAATCATTTAAACATAATGTACAAGCCCAAAACTAAAAACACTCTCTTTCTTCCTTAAATAAATATAAATAATAATATTCATGTGCTATCTCGATTCATGTTTAACGTGATTGAGCCGATACGCTCCCTTTAATCTAATCAAATCAATTCCCTCCTTAAAGTCAAACAACATGCATAACTTATAATTGAGCCCACCCTTTTATTCATTCATTCTTGGATCATTAAAGCTCCTGTTAAAAGAAAAATGAAGAACAACGAAGAACAATGAAGATCAACCAAACCCGAAACCAAACTCCAAACGCTACAACAACAATAGAAACCGTTAGAAAAATAAAAGAATACAAAAGAGAGTTAACTCGCCCGAGTCAACACGAGTTGACTCGGTGAGTTACCGAGTCGAGACCGGGTCAACTCCGAGTTGCGGATAAAACTCAAGATCCACACTTATCCATTAAGTTTTGAAAAGTTTTATAATAAAAATCGGATTTATTAAGAAGTTATAAATTATGGTTTCAAATAAAAATAAAAAGAAGGGGAAAGGGAGGCGCGTGAGTGGTGTTACCATCGAGAGGAGGAGGAGGGGTGTGACTGTGGTGGATGGCGGCGGTGGACAGGTGGCGTGATGGCGCGTCAAGGTGGTACCGGGCGCGTTAAGCGCTAATATGCTCCAGAAAGGCTTAGGTTAGCCCGATCTAATGATTTGGAGGGAAAAGGATCTCGCCGGAAAATTTTACGGTGACGGCGGAGGTGGCGGCCGGCGGTGGTGATGGGTTTTCCGGGGAGAGGTTTTAGAGAGAGAGAGTGTGTGGTGTGGAGTGTGTGTGTTAAATGAAGGAGGTGAGAGAGAGAGGAAGAGTTTTATAAAAAAGGGAGGGGGCAAAGGTGGTAAAATTATAGTGGAGGGGCAGCGGTGTAACTTAGACGCGGGGGTAGAAACTGTAATTCTTGCATTCTTTTAACAAAACTGTTGTGGGCCCCATTTAACGTACCAAACGGACTCGAAAAAGTTTTAAACTTGCGCCATTGATCTCGAAATAATTTTTTCAATTAAAACGAGTATTAATACGCATAACTTTCTCGGAGTTAATTTATTTAGTAAATTCGATTCGTTTCGTTTATTTTAGATTGTGCCGGCTCGATAAAGGAAAAACGCTTACATTAAACAAGATATCCACTGTTTTTCAGACCCAAACAAGTTCAAGGAAGTTCAAAAGCTACGGAAAATCAAGAGTAGAGGTTTTTGCTCGTAAAATAGGTTTAGGAAATTTACCGGATGTTACATCTTTTAACACCAATTTCATAAAATTAATTGTTAAAAAAAGTATAGCCGCATAACATCACATTGCCAGAAAATATTGTCACAGGGTACCCGCCGCCGCATCGCGCGGGTACCCTGCTAGTAATGTATAATGACGTAACTAATACACATAACTCATGTGAAATACATACAACTCATTCTATATTTGTTGATTTTGTCCTCACTCTTCTTCTCACATTTTTATGTCTTGCTAAAATAATATTCCGACATGTTACCATTTTTTATGGAAAAGAAGAAAGATTATACCATTTTCAAACGTCCATAAACAACTCATATCTTGCTCGATTATGTATTATGTTTTCACACTTTCCCTCACGTTTTTGGCATGTGCAACATTATGATTTGAGATCCTAACAAATAAACTAGTAATGTTTAACAAATACAAATTATGACCTCGATTTATAAGGGGACTTTGCACTTCTAGATGCCAATTATTTATAACATGACTCAATTTTGTAACGTATTACTAAAAGTAGGAAAAGAAAAAAAAATAAAAAAAATAAAAAAAAAATGGTGAAGTTGTTCCTCATTTTCACATACGAATTATCTCTTGTGACATTGGTTGCAAAACACTCTCTTTCATGTATACTACACAACCATCCTCATTTAATCTTGTGTATTTGTGTAAAATTATAAAGTTTTTCATCATGCCAATTATATCAATAACGTAAATTTTATTTTGATGTCCATTTTGATGTCTTTTTTTTTTTTTT
>LBNU01009274.1:0-34986 GCA_014162995.1 Artemisia annua | reverse complement strand
AAAAAAAAAAAGAAACTTTCGAAAAACATTAGAATATTTATTCATAAGATGGACTTGATTTTCAGACACCATATCAATTATGAAAAATATGTCCAACGCCTTGTCCTTAATAGTTTTTTCAGTAATTACATTGATGCATGCTTATATTGTGAAAAGAAAAATTGCCAAATTAAATAATAATAATAATAATAATAATAATAATAATAATAATAATAATAATAATAATAATAATAATAATAATAATAATAATAATTGAGAGAGAGAGAGAGAGTTAGGTGTATATCCTTATTAAATTTTAATATTATGTAAATATCATTCTCACTTTTATAATTACATCAATGTTCTATGTTCTTCTCAAACTTTTGTAATTACATCAATATATTTCCTGAACTTTTAAAGTCTCATATATATCCAGAAATCATTTAAATTGTAATTATATTGATTTTAAATTCAAAAACTATTATCCATCTCTAATTTATCTCTGATATTCATCATCATTATATTGTTCATATATATTTTATGGCCTCGATTGATGAAAGAATATGATGACGTAATTACAAAAGTTTGAATTTATATATGAAAGAACATATTGTTCATATTTATTTATTTGTTCATATATACTTTTTAGCCTCGAGTGTTAAAAGAACATGTTAATTTTGGGGTATATACGAGAATTTAAAAGTTTGAGAAGGATATTGATGTAATTACAAAAAATTGAGAAGAATATTGACGTAATTACAAAAGTAAGAAAGACATTGATGTAATATTGAACTTTAGCAAAGATATAGATGTAATTGGAAGAAAAGAAAAAAAAAAAAAAAAAAACCTGCTAATTGTTTGTGTTGGTCACATGGTTCGATCGTCATGATAATTTTAAGACAATCAATGGATTTTCGTTTTCGTTATAGTGTTAAAGAAACGTAGTATTCTTCTTTAACTACAGTATTGACTTTAAATTCCGTAGCATAGCACGAGTATTTTGCTAGTAGTATATCTATACTATAGATAAAGAAAAAACACATTTGGTTTGAACTAAAGCCTTAAAAATGAGTAATTTTCTTTGACTAAAATACCACTACCTATAAAATATCACACAACCAATTAAATATTTAAATACTTAATTACAATNGGAATTGGAAGAAAAGAAAAAAAAAAAAAAAAAAAACCTGCTAATTGTTTGTGTTGGTCACATGGTTCGATCGTCATGATAATTTTAAGACAATCAATGGATTTTCGTTTTCGTTATAGTGTTAAAGAAACGTAGTATTCTTCTTTAACTACAGTATTGACTTTAAATTCCGTAGCATAGCACGAGTATTTTGCTAGTAGTATATCTATACTATAGATAAAGAAAAAACACATTTGGTTTGAACTAAAGCCTTAAAAATGAGTAATTTTCTTTGACTAAAATACCACTACCTATAAAATATCACACAACCAATTAAATATTTAAATACTTAATTACAATTTAAACAAGTAACTATATTCACTCTCACTTGCTTCTCCGTGTATATACATAAAAAAGAATTGCAGATACAAATTAACACTATAATACATTGCCGCTACTATGCGTGGGTAATCGTCTAGTATCAATATAAAAGGTGAATGTTAGCTGAAAATGAGCTGAGGTTCAATTTGACAAGAATTATAAAATTTATGTTTCATTTAAAAAAAAATCCCTTTTTGTTATAGATTGGATTTCACAGCCTTTTTTGGAAACAATAAAGAAGAAAATTTCCACATTAAAGAAATTTAGTAATTTATGGCTTTATGCTACCTTTTTTGAACAGTCTACCAATGTGAAAATGATACTACGTACAACTTTAGTAAATTAATTAAATTAAATACAATAACATTAGCAATAAGTCCAAGTGTCCAACAATATGCCAAAGAAATGAACAAAATGCAGCAGTTACATTTGTAGTATTTGGTAAAAAGCAAAACACTCGCATAGTCACATGAAAATGCAAAGACATGGTAGAAGTAGACAACTAAGAGCATCTTCAATGTTATCAGTATAATTTAGCACTAAAATAGTGCAAAACTAGCATCTTATTAGAATATGCTTGCACTAAATAACTTTTGCTCAAATGTGTACACTATATATTTGCACTAAATGTACTTTAAAACTATCAAAATACATAGAAATGCAATGAATTAAAAAATTAAATTAAGCAAATATATAAATATTGGGTTCATTTTAACGGCGTTGATGAGAAATGCACGAATATATATTTTATATCAATTAGTTTTAGTTATTTATATTATAAATCAAAGATTAGCTAAATATAAGAGTTTTGAAATAAATGAATAGTGTTTAGTGCAATGAATAGTATTGCACTAAATTTGGTGTTTTTTGGTTGTTTACTATTCATTGCACTAAAATAGTGTGATGTTTAGTGCTAATATTGGAGAACATTTTTTTATGCATTTTGCACTATTTTAATGCAAAAAGTACATTTTGTGCTAACATTGGAGATGCCCTAAGAAATGAAATAATAACAACAACAACAACAACAACAACAACATCAACAATAAGGGTTTTGTTAATTACAGCCCAATGGGTTGTGATTAAGCTTACCATAAATGAAAATTCATCTTTTAATTAACCTCAAGCATTATATGTATAACAACACATTTCATAATTATAATTATTAAATATGTATAAATATGGAAATAATGATTTTATTAAATGCAATTTTCATACAAATCATGATGCTTAACCACCACCTTATGTGTTGTGGTTAGCAAAACTCTAATAATAATAATAATGGGAGAATTGCATATATATCCTTGCAAAAGCTTAAAATCGCATATATATCTAACTTAAACTTTTAATTGCATATATATCCTTTCAAATACTTACAAATTGCATACATATCTAATCTAAACTTAGAATTACATATATATCCTTCCTAAACCTTAAATATGTAAATAATTATTTAATTTAAATTTACAATTCTAGAATACATGACAAGCATTAATAAATAAATAAATAAATAAATAAATAAAATATTAACTTTTTGCCAGCAGTATATTTGCTTTTATTGAAAATAAATTTTATTTGTGATGTATAATATATACTACGTAACAATCATGATTATATTTGAATAGTTTATTTCATATATTCGTATTAGATATGAGATAAGGTGAATTTTTTTGTGAGGGTAAACGTTGTCTTTATATATTAGATATGAAATATGGTTGTTGCAAAATTTTAAATTATAATTACCATAATTTATAGTTTAAAGTTGTTAAATAATTATTTTGATATATATGATATATCAGAGGTTTAGAAGGATATATATGCAATTATAAAGACTTATAAAGGATATATATGCAATTATTGAGTTAAGTTGGATATGTATATATATGCAATTTTTAAGCTTTTGAAAGGATATATATGCAATTTTTAAGTTTTTGAAAGAATATGTATGCAATTATAAGTTTAAGTTGAATATATATGCAATTTTGAGCTTTTGCAAGGATTTATATACAATTCCCTTTAATAATAAAATACGTCGACAAGAATAGATATTTGAATTCACATACACAAAAGTACAAAATATTCCTACTAGAATGTTAAAAAGCGTGACAACATTTCAGCATAAATTGTGAGCTTCAGAATTGCTTCTAATCATTCTCCCTATTCTTTCGAAAACTTTCATAGGATTTCTCTCTCGCCCAAACACAAACAAATCAAAAATAACAATGGGTTATTTTGCTCAAACATTGACAACAAACAAAATGTTGTGTACGCTACTAGTAATCGAGTTGAGTATGAGCTACATGATGGTCATGGGAGAAGTGTACAAGGTTGGCGATTCTGCTGGGTGGGACGTTAACTCAAATTTAGATTACCAGAGTTGGGCATCCTCAAAAACCTTTCGTGTTGACGATGTTCTTTGTGAGTATCATCGTTTTTTTAACTAATTGTCCCGTTATTTGAGTTCAATTTATTTTTTATTTTATTTTTTTATTTTTTTTTATCTATGCGCCTAAAACTGATTCATTTAACATGAATCATCATTTTTATCTCAATATCGTATTCATTTTTATCTCAAAATCATTTGTTTTACATGCCAAATTGATGCACGAATTCCTTGATCTTAGATAAAATTGGTCTGTATGGATTAATGTATACAAGCTTTCGTTAATTTACAAAATAAAAGTATTGAATGCGTCGAAACAAAACAGGAATATGTTTTTTCGTTGTTGAAATTATTGAAGTATTTTAAGCAATTCGTTGATGATCATCATTCATCAACTACAAAAATATTGTGAAGTTATAATATTACTATTTTGAGCAAATTACGGTTTGGGTTTTTGCTATACATAGTAAAAATGTCAATAAGCATTGATGTCTGCTTTTATAACTTTTGTGCTTTTCTCCTTTCGTAACGTGTGGTAGTCATAAAATAACTTTATGTTTTATTGAGTTGTAGGTATTAAATGATCGAAATACATAGCTTTGATCTGTAAAACTAAATTCATCCTGACAGTTTTTAACTAGCATGGTTTATTATGTATTGAAACAGTGTTCGAGTACAACGCGACGAACGAGAATGTGATAGAAGTGACCCACTCTGATTTTCGGTCATGCAACACCTCAACTCCAATAAAAGTATTCAATTCTGGCAACGACTCGTTCACCATCAAGGCACCTGGTCACTACTTCTTCACTAGTAATCTTTCGGAACACTGCAAAGCTGGCCAAAAAATCGATGTCAGGGTCCTCAAAACACCTCCACCGGTCACCACCCCACAACAAAGCTCGACCGTTAGCCCCAGCCCAAGCCCAAGCCCAAGCCCGTCAAATGCCCAAGCACCTAGCCCAGTGGAGAATGCTGCAACGTCACATGATCCCAAATGGATGCTTATGAAGGCCATTGGTGTGGCCTTGAGTGGTCTTGTGGTTTTCGGTCATTTTTATGCTTAGAAGCAACAAAATGCAAGCATTTGATCTTGTAATAATTTATAAAATAGTAACTAGCATGTACTATTTCATGTGATATATATGTTGCTAGTTCTAATTGTGGTTTATTATTATTGAAATAGAATTAAAACATGTCATTCATGACACATAGTTGAAGAAAGTTGATTAGATTAATTCAACATAGACCATTATTTCATACATCATTTGGTGCAATCAGGTTACAAATTTTGGTAATCTTAAAACTTAAATTTGTTTTCCATATAATAGTACAAATTTGATTAGTCATGTTTGTCAAAACTCAAAATCATTCAAAGAGCAACAGGTATGGTGGTGTCGTGCGCTTTGACCCAAGCCACCGTACCAACGTCGTGACCACCGCGCTCGTTATCGGCCTTTTCCTTTTTCTTTTTATGTTCTTTTTTCAACTGTTTTATATATTTGTGTTTGCCGATGTTTTTGTGTTAATGTATGTGTGTGTGGGCAACCATGAGGAGGAAGATGGGAGATACGGGTTTTTTTTTTTTTTTCCTCTTTTTCTTTTTTCTTTTTTATGTTTAATATTATTGATACTTTCATATTTACACAACTTAAAAATCAAAATTCTATATATTTTTCTTTCAAACACAAGTGATAGTGCATAATACTACTCCCTCCGTCTCAAAATTATTGTTAGGAGACAAAAATCACACAGTATAATAAAAGTGAGACTAATACAAATTTCAACCACACAAATAGAATATTCCCCCATTAAATTCACTTTTTATTACTTAATATGAAAAGTGAATAATTAATTTGATACATCCCAAAAAGAAAATTTGAACAATTATTTTGAGATGGAATGAGTATGACTTTAAGGGTACTGGCATCGTGTGAAAAAAACCATCGGCATCACTCGGTTTCAATCGGCATCACATTGCCACTTGTTAGGCATGATGGTTTCGGCATACCATTCGGTATTCTTTACCGATTCGGTGTGGCTATTATTTGACCGTTGGACCATTAATGCATTCGAACGTTAGGTTATTGTTCCAAAAAAAAAAAAAAAAAAAGAAGTTTAGGCATGGTTAGGCATCACATTGCCACTAAAAATAGGTAATTAGGTATGATTAGGCATGAAATTAGTTGGATTAATTCTATTGGCTAATTACATTTTATTATTAGGCATGGTTAGGCAACATTGCCACCACCCTAAAGCATGTAGTCATGAAATATGAATTTATGATGTTTAATTTGGGTATTAATTGACCCTTAATAGTTAATATCAATAAATTCTTTTAATTTAATCCCCTGAAAATATAACTTACTTTTTTAGTTTTAAGTATTAATATTCTTTCACATTTTAGTTATTAGGTCAATTTTGCGATATTAGGTCCTTTTTTTTCTTTTTTCTTTTTTTTAATGTGTGTTTATTTTATTATTAATGAAAATTTGTTTTTAGTTTAATTTGTATTTTTGTTTGAATAGTTGAAAAAATTTAAAACCCGTTGGGCTCGGGAGATCCTATAACTTGAGAGCTGAGGAGGTTGTTTTAGTGGTGAGTTATGGATTCTGACTTATATGATAAAAAGCTGATGTGTCAACACTTTTTACTATAACACGAATATATAACACCAAACATCACCTGATGCTCTAAAAATGAAAATGAAGAAAAAATTACCTCCGTGCTTTTCTTCAATGAGGTTGAATGCGTTGATTTAGGGTTTTAAGGTTCCATGAAAGAGATCGATTGTAATGGGATTCAAGACGTGAGGCATCTTCTTCACTGGCATGCGTGCGCTGTCTTAGTTTTTCATTTATACCACCATGGTGGGGTGGAAATGTTTTTAGGCAACATGATATGTAATCGAAGGTGGTTTTTTGTTTGGTGGGTTACTGATTCATCTCACTAATTGTGACGTTATCTTTTAATTCGTAAATCATTCATCAAGTCAGATTAATAGTTTTGATTAAGTACGGTTAAATCGTTAGGGTAGAAGAGAAGAAGGAGAACGATGATTATTTTTGGGGATAGGATATCAATGGCATGTGTTTCTTTATTTTCATTTTTTACCTTACAAAATTTATGACTTTACTCCGCTTTCTATCAAGTTTTGTTTCCTTTCAAATTTTACACATGTGTTTTTTCAACATTTTTTTTCAAAACACGAAATCAAACAAATATTGACCAAATTTGATTCAATTTTGACTTTTTATTAGCCAATCACAATGCTCAATTTTACTCATGTGTTAAATTCGAGCAATCTGATTGGTCCAATTGTTTTTTCAATAAGATTGTTCTATCAAAAAAACTCCGAAATGATGTAATTCTTTTATTATATAAAAGATTGGTTGCAAAACACTCTCTTTCATGTATACTACACAACCATCCTCATTTAATCTTGTGTATTTGTGTAAAATTATAAGGCTTTTCATCATGCAAATTATATCAATAACATAAATTTTATTTTGATGTCCTTTTTTTTTTAATGGAAAACTTTATAATTATAGTGTTGCTAGAAAAGAAAAAAAATGAAACTTTCGAAAAACATTAGAATATTTAGTCATAATATGGACTTGATTTTCAGACACCATATCAATTATGGCCAAAAGTTCTTTATAGATCCAACTTTTACCATAACCCATCAAGCAATTTTAGTCACTCATTTTTTATCAAAATAAAAAAACAAACTTACACCCTTTTTTTAAAACTTAAATATTTCGCAAACCGTAAATCGTCAAGCTACAAAAAAAATACCATCGTGACGAGAATTAAATTATCTTTCTATAGACATGCATTGTTATATACTTTCGACGAACTTTTTTTTCGATGAACTTTATTTTTTTCGCCCAGAAAAATCATATATGATTCGCAAGAATCATATATGATTCGATTTTAACAAATCATATATGATTCTTACGAATCATATATGATTCGTAAGAATCATACATGATTCGTAAGAATCGAATCATATATGATTTTTTACGAATCATATATGATTTTTACGAATCATATATGATTCTTTCTGGGCGGAAATTAAAAAAAATAAAATAAAAAAATAATAATAATAAATCGTCGAAAAAAAAATTCGTCGAGAGTATATAACAATGCATATCTATAGAAAGATCATTTAATTCTCGTCGCGATGGTATTTTTTTTAGCTTGAAGATTTACCGTTTGTAAGATATGTTGTTTTGAAAAAAATGTGAAAAATATAAATGGGTGGCTATGATTGGTTGATAGGTTCTATGGCATGTATGGGTTCTTCATGGATCTCAACTCATCAATTATGAAAAATATGTCCAACACTTGTCCTTAATAGTTTTTTCAGTAATTACATTGATGCATATGCTTATATTGTGAAAAGAAAAATTGCCGAAATTAAAAAAAAAATAAAAAATAAAAAATTAACATGTAAATCCTTATTAAATTTCAATTTTACGTAAATATCATTCTCATTTACATAAATATCCTTCCCACTTTTATAATTACATCAATGTCATTCTCAAACTTTTGTAATTACATCAATATATTTCCCAAACTTTTAAAGTCTCATATCCAGAAATCATTTAAATTGTAATTATATTGATTTTAAATTCAAAAACAATTATCCATCTCTAATTTATCTCTGATATTCATCACAATTATATTGTTAATATATATTTTTTGGCCTCGATTGATGAAAGAATATGATGACGTAATTACAACAGTTTGAATTTATATATGAAAGAACATATTATTCATATTTATTTATTTGTTCATATATACTTTTTAGCCTCGAGTGATAAAAGAACATGTTGATTTTGGGGTATATACGAGAATTTAAAAGTTTAGAAGGATATTGATGTAACTACAAAAAATTGAAAAGGATATTGACGTAATTACAAAAGTAAGAAAGACATTGATGTTATATTGAACTTTAGCAAGGATATAGATGTAATTGCGCAAAAAAAAAAAAAAAAAAAAAAAAAAAAAAAAAAAAAAAAAAAACTGCTAATTGTTTGTGTTGGTCACATGGTTCGATCGTCAAGATAATTTTAAGACACTCAATTGATTTTCGTTTTCGTTATCGTGTTAAAGAAAAGTAGTATTCCTTATCAGGGTCGTCCCATTGATTTGGGGGCCCGGTGCGAAATCACAAATGAGGCCCCCATAATTCAAGTATTTCACTTTTTTTTTTATGTGGCCCAAAATTTGTCTTCTATTTTTCTATGTGACCTAGTTCAACTTTGATATAATATTTAACAAATACACTAAAAATTCAAAACGTTTATATATAAAACTATAAATATTAATAAATATATACTAAATTGGGGCCCTTACAAAGGGGGACCCGGTGTAGTTGCACAACTTGCACATGCTAATCGCCGCCACTGTTCCTTATTCCTTCTTTAACTACAGTATTGAATTTAAATTCCGTAGCATAGTACGAGTATTATGCTAGTAGTATATCTATACTATAGATAAAGAAAAAACACATTTGGTTTAAACTAAAGCCTTAAAAATGAGTAATTTTCTTTGACTAAAATACCACTGCTTATAAAGTATCACACAACCAATTAAATATTTAAATACTTAATTACAATTTAAACAACTAACTATTTTCACTCTCACTTGCTTCTCCCTATATATACATAAAAAAGAATTGCAGACACAAATTAAAACTATAATACATTGCCGCTACTATGCGTGGGTAATCGTCTAGTATCAATATAAAAGGTGAATGTTAGCTGAAAATGAGATGAGGTTCAATTTGACAAGAATTATAAAATTTATTTTTCATTAAAAAAAATCCCTTTTTGTTATAGATTGGATTTCACAACCTTTTTTGGAAACAATAAAAAAGAAAATTTCCACATTAAAAAAATTTAGTAATTTATGGCTTTATGCTACCTTTTTTGAACAGTCTACACAACGTACAACTTTAGTAAATTAATTAAATTAAATACAATAACATTAGCAATAAGTCCAAGTGTCCAACAATATGCCAAAGAAATGAACAAAATGCAGCAGTTACATTTGTAGTATTTGGTAAAAAGCAAAACACTCGCATAGGCACATGAAAATGCAAAGACATGGTAGAAGTAGACAACTAAGAAATGAAAAAAAAATAAAAAATAAACAAATAATAATAATAATAATAATAATAATAGTTTCGAGGCTCCCCACTAATTTCTTGTAATCCTATTGTTTCGTTTCTAATGAAAGTAATGTTTATAATAACAATAACAATAACAATAACAATAATAATAATGGGAGAATTGCATATATATACATGTAAAAAAGCTTAAAATTGCATATATATATATATATATATATATATATATATATATATATATATATATATATATATATATATATATATATATATATATATATATATATATATATATATATATATATATATATATATCAAATTTAAATTTTTATTTGCATATATATCCTTCTAAAGACTTACAAATTGCATACGTATCTAATCTAAACTTAAAATTACATATATACCCTTCCTAAAACTTAAATATGTAAATAATTATTTAATTTAAATTTACAACTCTAGAATACATGACAAGCATTAATAATAAATAAATACATAAATAAATAAAATAAAATATAAACTTGTTGCCAGTAGTATATATGCTTTTATTGAAAATAAATTTTATTTGTGATGTATAATATATACTACGTAACAATCATGATTATATTTGAAGAGTTTATTTCATATACTCGTATTAGATATGAGATAAGGTGAATTTTTTTGTGAGGGTAAACATTGTCTTTATATATTAGATATGAAATATGGTTGTTGCAAAATTTTAAATTATAATTACCATAATTTATAATTTAAAGTTGTTAAATAATTATTTTGATATATATACAATGTTGCAAAAATCGGCTGAATCGGCCGATTAATCGCTGATTAATCGGTAATCGGCCATACACCTTGTTGATTTTTGAAAATCGGTGGAAAAATCGGCCTAGGCAAAAAAAATCAGTCAAAAATCGGCCGAATAGGTAAAAAATCGGCCGAATCAGTCAAAAATCGGCCGAATCGGCCAAAAATCGGCTGAATCGGTCAACTTTAAAAAAATAAAAATTTAGACCTTCTAGTTAGTTTGGGGATCGTCTATTTCACTTATAACGCACAATGAGCCTCATAATCAGAATTGGAGCCTTTTATTGAGGTTTGGAAAATAGTAGGCTTGAAATCAGTTAAGATATTTAGTTTGCTCTCCAGAANCCTTTGTTATATGAAACCTTTGTATAAGTGTGATCCAATGCAATATGATATAAATGACTTTTTAAGTATTACATTAATTAGAGTTTATTGTTCATCAATGCAATTTTATTGTTGACCAAATGTTACTAGAAGAAATATTCATCGATCCTTCTAGTTAGTTTGGGGATCGTCTATTTCACTTATAACGCACAATGAGCCTCATAATCAGAATTGGAGCCTTTTATTGAGGTTTGGAAAATAGTAGGCTTGAAATCAGTTAAGATATTTAGTTTGCTCTCCAGAAATACCAAAACTTACAGGAAATGCCAATCCGATTAATCCCGCCATGACCGATTAATCGCTGCAGGGTGGTCGACCGCCCGACTACCGATTCACGATTTTTGCAACATTAGATATATATGATATATTAGAGGTTTAGAAGGATATATATGTAATTATAAAGACTTATAAATGATATATATGCAATTATTGAGTTAAGTTGGATATATATGCAATTTTTAAGCTTTTGAAAGGATATATATGCAAATTTTTAAGCTTTTAAAAGGATATATATGCAATTATAAGTTTAAGTTAGATATATATGCAATTTTGAGCTTTTGCAAGGATATATATACAATTCCCTTTAGTCCCTTAATAATAAAATAAGTCGACAGGAATAGATATTTGAATTCACATACACAAAAGTACAAAATATTCCTACTAGAATGTTAAAAAGCGTGACAACATTTCAGCATAAATTGTGAGCTTCAGAATTGCTTCTAATCATTCTCACCATTCTTTCGAAAACTTTCATAGGATTTCTCTTTCGCAAACACACACACAAATCGAAAATAACAATGGGTTATTTTGCTCAAACATTGACAACAAACAAAATTTTGTGTACGCTACTAGTAATTGAGTTGAGTATGAGCTACATGATGGTCATGGGAGAAGTGTACAAGGTTGGCGATTCTGCTGGGTGGGACGTTAACTCAAATTTAGATTACCAGAGTTGGGCATCCTCAAAAACCTTTCGTGTTGACGATGTTCTTTGTGAGTATCATCGTTTTTTAACTATTTGTCCCGTTGCTTTAGTTCAATTTATGTTTTTTTTCCTCTATGCGCCTAAAACTGATTCATTCAACATGAATCATCATTTTTATCTCAAAATCATTTGTTTTACATGTCATATTGATGCATCGATTTCCTTGATCTAAATAAAATTGGTCTGTATGGATTAATGCACACAGGATTTTGTTAATTTACAAAATAAAAGTATTGAATGCGTCGAAACAAAACAGGAATATGTTTTTTCGTTGTTGAGATTATTGAAGTATTTTAAGCAATTCGTTGATGATCATCATTCATCAACTACAAAAATATTGTGAAATTATAATATTACTATTTTGAGCAAAATTACGGTTTGGGTTTTGCTATACATAGTAAAAATGTCAATAAGCATTGATGTCTGCTTTTATAACTTTTGTGCTTTTCTCCTTTTGTAACGTGTGGTAGTCATAAAATAACTTTAGTTTTATTGAGTTGTAAGTATTAAAAACGATCGAATTAAATAGCTTTGATCAATCATGGTATAACTAAAATCAACCTGGCAGTTTCTAACTAGCATGGTTTATTATGTATTGAAACAGTGTTCGAGTACAACGCGACGAACGAGAATGTGATAGAAGTGACCCACCCTGATTTTCGGTCATGCAACNTTTTTTTTCTCTCTCTCTCTCTCTCTCTCTTTCCAATGTTTAATATTATTGATAATTTCATATTTACACAACTTAAAAATCAAATTTCATATATTTTTCAAACACAAGTTTATAGTGCATAAGGGTGGTGGCATTGTTGCCTAAGGATGCCTCTAGTTTTTTTTTAATTAGCCAATAAATAGAATGCAACTCATTTCATGCCTAAACATGCTTAAAGTTTCATTTTTAGTGGCATTGTCATGCCTAGCCAATAAATACAAACAAACGGTCAACATTTAAAGTGCAACGTTCGAATTTATTAAATGCAAATGTGTTTACCGAATCGGTAATACTTACCGAATGAGATGCCGAAATGGCCATGCCGAGCAACTGGCATTGTTGATGCCGAGGTTTGCCGACTCACGTTGCCACCACCCTAAGTACTATGACTTTAAAGCATGTATTAATGAAATATGGATTTATGATGTTTAATTTGGGTATAAATTCACCCTTAATATCAATAAATACTTTTAATTTAATCCCCTGAAAATATAACTTACTTTTTTAGTTCTAAGTATTAATATTCTTTCACATTTTAGTTATTTGGTCAAGTTTGCGATATACGGTCCTTTTATTTTTTCTTTTTTTTTAATGTATGTTTATTTAAGTATTAATGAAAATTTGGTTTTAGTTTAATTTGTGTTTTTGTTTGAATAGTTGAAAAAATTAAAAACCCGTTGGGTTCGGGAGATCCTATAACTTGAGAGCTGAGGAGGCTGTTTTAGTGCTGAGTTATAGATTCTGAGTTATATGATAAAAAGCTGATGTGTCAACACTTTTCTACTATAACACGAATATATCACACCAAACATCACCTGATGCTCTAAAAATGACCATGATATACTCATGTTGCAATAATAAAGTTTGGAACAAATTTCATATCGTTGAAAACTTGTAAGTTGTAACTTCTAAAGTTTTCTTATAACAATGTCTTCATATATACATGAAAGTATGAAACATGTGAAACCTTGTTCCAACTCCGTTTTTCCCTAATCTTTATGAGAAACTGTAAATTTTGGTCATCATTTCACTGGTTATTCTATAGGACAGCTGTAATTGTGTTAATTACTAGTTGTGTCATGCCGTCATGGTGATTATTGTAGGCTTGTAGCTATCGAGTATATCATGATTAATCATGTGAATCATTCTTGCGTATCACATGTCAATTTGCATGTTTCATTATGTCCTCACCCTTATCCTCGCAAATTTTATCACATGTTCAAGTTTTAAGGAAGGTTAAGACAATAATTTAAATTTTGTAAATGATTTTGCAACAAAATTAACTCTGGACATATATAAATTTTGCAGTTTCCCAATAAGGTTTTGATATTATCGATATTGATGATATTATTGATGTTGATGCTAGTGACGATATCGATTTTTGATATGGGTCTGGAACTGCTAACTAGAATCAATGCGCGTCAAACAAATTTTTTTGCATCATTACTCTTTTATTTTTACCTTCTAAGGGGGTGTTTAATTGCGACTTAATTAACTTAATATGAAAAAAAAAAACATAATTAATTAAGTCATATGAAAGCTGTTTGTTTGTGACTTAATAGAGAAAGATGACTGAAAATATTAAGTAATAAAACTGAGATGGTCTGCATTAAGTTATCTGTTAATTAAACATGACTTAATAAAAAAAAATTAACGAACAAGCCCTAAGTGGGAATAACCGGTAAAAGATGATAAAAGTTAACTTGTCAAAACAAGAAAGGAACAATTTAAAAACCATTAAAGTTTGTTTAACGAGTACCTTTGAAATACTATGAAATGATTATATCATTATTAGAAATGTTAAATAGTTTACTAAATTAAATGCATGCACTAATTTTTCAGCAATGTGCTATAATAGACGTTACAATTTTAGCCTTGATAGATCATAAATATCACATGAATATGCGATGATGGACTAATAAACAGCTAAGAAATGAATGTAACACACAATAAAAGATCAACTTTGAATTCAAATTCAGATAGGTACAAAAAAATACGCAACCATACATACAATCACATAAATTGTGAGTTTAGGACTTGCTCTTGACCATTCCCACAAGTTTCTTCAAACTTTTTACTCTGTGTTCTCTCCCATTTAACACAAAGCATAGTGAAAGTTAACAATGAGTTCATCCACTCGAACAATAACAACAACAAAAATGACACTACATACGCTATTGATAATTGCGTTGGGTCTAAACGCCATGATGGTTAAGGGGGAAGTGTACAAGGTTGGCGGTTCTGCTGGTTGGACCGCTAACTCAGATTCCAATTATTCGGATTGGGCATCTTCCAAAAAGTTTTATCTTAAGGACGTTCTTGGTGAGTACCTTCATTTCATTTCGAAAGCCATTGTTTTGTTTTTTATTTTTTTTTTATTTTTTTTTTATTTTTATTATTATTATTTTTTTGTTTTGTTTACTCATGCACAAATACAGCACACTTGATCTACCATGGAATAAATTTTTGACTCAAAATCTATACTACAAATTAAAATTGAGTAGAGAGTTTTGTGATTGAATCTACATTCCATTGTGAAAAAAATGACTTTTTCCATAGAAAGAAAGTAGTCATTCACATAATGCATTTACTGATTTACTCTTAAGAAATAAATGGTCTTAATGTGTGAAGACAATAACATCTACTTTTAGTAACTGGTAATAAAGTTTTGTTTTTAACACTGATGAAACTTTAATTGTCGAACTTTTTACTATTTTGAGCAACCTAGGGTCCAATTTTGTAGTCATTGTTATTGATTATTTAGAATGTTGCATTAAAAAACACGAATGCTATACAATAAAATTTGTACAAGGTAGAAATGACAATATTCAATAACCATGATAATAACAATGTTTTGGAATACCTGATAATTTTTGACTTGTTGTATGTAACGGTTTATGTTTATTATTAGCGTTTTATATTGTTGCGGTATGAAAGAAAATGATATGTGTAGTAATTTTGTTGATGCAACAGTGTTCGAGTACAATGCAACGACTGACAATGTAGTACTAGTGACTCACTCACATTACCGATCGTGCAACACCTCGGCTCCAATAAAAGTTTATGATTCCGGCAATGACACATTCACCATCAAGTCAAGTCGCCATTTCTTCTTCACTAGCAATTTTCCGGGTCATTGTGAGGCTGGTCAGAAGTTCTATGCCAGAGCTCAAAAATCGTCTCATCATGTCACGGCCCCACCACCTAGCTCAACCATCAGCCCCAGCCCAAGTCCCTCGGGAGTATCAAAGACCATAGCACCTAGCCCAACGGAAAGCAGTGCGGCGCCAACACGTGATCACAAGTGGATGCTTATGAACATCATTGGTGTGGCGCTAAGTGGCCTTGTGATCTTGGCTAATGGTAATGCTTAAAGAAAAAGATAACAAAGTGCAAGTATATGATTTGATCTTGTAGTAACTAAAAGAACCTTAACTAGCATTTTAGTGCTTCAGGTGATCACTTGTGTTTTGTTTGTTAACTTGGTCTAGTTATGGTTTACTATCATTGAAGTCATATTAAATATGAAAGTTACAAATATATAAAAAGCTTCATAGTTGTGATTTGAAAGTTAAAGATGTTCATAGGAAAAACTATGAATATGTCATCATGTAGTTCTTCTGAAATTCGAGTCTCTATTAAGAAGCAATTTTGGTAGTGGCCTCTTACTGCTAGTAACTACAAGAACATAACCAATTATACATCTACACACTTGTAAGAAAATATACTTTTATACTAAACGATTGTAATTCATCAAAAGTTTATGTTAGAATTTGTATCATCATAAAAAACACAAGTTTTGGTAAGCGAAAATAAGTTTATGTTAGAATGTTGTTGGGTTAAAACTAGAACGAAACCAGAACATAAAATCACCAGATGCATTTACGAAAAATCAAACAAGGCTACATGCACAATTTTTTGAGACCGGGTGCATTTATAAATGAGATTTTTTAAGCAAATTAACACCACGAGACAAAAATGCATGGGTGTCCAGGAACCCGAAACTCACCCTGGTTCGGTCGATTGTTAAAACTCGAATCTAAACATGTACACACGAGGCACAAAGCATGATGCATATATGGGCTTCAACATAAAGCATGACTATCTGGGCTGAATCTTAAACTATTGGTTTTACCGTTATTGGACTAATATAAACCGTTACTCACTTAATACATTATTAATAGGACCCATTATAACTGGGACCAGCTTTGAGGCTTTAACATGAAACCAGTTACAATCTTGTTTTCTATATGTTTTTTGTTTTCTTTTTGAATTATGGAAAAGACATCAAGTTATTGTGAACATATCGATCCTTTAATGACCGAAAGCTGTAACAAAAAAGACAACAATCCTTGAATGGCCTTATCCCCTTATGGCCAAAATGATCATAGACAAGACCATTTGCTAACATGTTTGTTATATTTAGACTCGTTAAAGGAACGACATGAGATCGACTGAGTTGGCAAGATTTTGTGATCATCATAACTAGAAATTTTGAATATGTGTTGTGTTAGAATCTAGTTCAGCTTACTAGTTTGTATTACAGTTTGAATATTCGGTCTATTTGCTGTTTGCTTTTCATTAAGGAGTGTTTGGGAAATGTCTATAGCTTCTTAAGGATTGCTTGTATTGTAAATATTGGTTTTGGAGTAATATATATTCACTTTTCATTAAAAAGAAAAAAAATAAAAATAAAAAATTGTTACATGTCTTAAATTCAAGTTGCACTAGATTAGGGCTGAGCAAATCGATTTAACCAACAGGTGCGACCGAGAAAACCGACCGAACCAAAGGGTCAGCGGTCCGGTCTCGGTCCCAACTTTTTCTTTATTTCGTTCTCGGTTTGGTCCAATCCGGCAAACAAACTGACCATTTTGCCTTTTTGGAACAGACAGACCGAAGGACTGGACCGGACCGGACCAACCCGAACCGAACAGAACACATTCGGTTCGGTCCTCGGTTTAGGTTTTTGAGCTATTTCGGTTTAGGTTCTGACCGATCCGGTCCGGTCTTAGACCGATGGACAGTGCAAGTATTTGATTTGAACTGGTAGTAACTAAAAGAACCTTAACTAGCATTTTAGTGCTTCATGTGATCACTTGTGTTTTGTTTGTTAACTTGGTCTAGTTATAATTTACTATCAATCAAGTCATATTAAATCCACAAGATAGCATGAAAAACTACGAATATGTCATCATGTAGTTCCAAGGACGGACATACAGGGCCGGCTTTGAGGGTGTGCAAGGTGAGCGACCGCACAGGGCCCCAAAATTTTTAAGGGCCTCAAAAATTTTCCCGTTAATAATTATATGCATGTGTACGCATATTTTTCACAAAGAAAAAACTATTTAGATGAGAAAGTATCTTAAATAAGTAATATATTAAAACGTTTAGCTATCTAATTGCATTATATCTTATAAATGGTGACACTTTATATATAGCATTCTTTATCGAAGGGCCTCATAATTTAATTTCGTACAGGGCCCTCAAAAATTTCATAAATTCATGGGACGGCCCTGCGGACCTACATGGATGCCGGTGTGGCATGGGTCACACCCAATTTTGGGTCACACAGTGTATTTATTTTCAAAATGTGTCATATTTTTTGTATGTGCATCCGCCGATATTTGTGGTATTTTTTTATAGTGAAACTTTAACTTGGCTAAGAAAAATTTTATCGTGTGAATTTTAGTAATTATGATAGAAAATATATGTGCAACATCCTCCCGAAAATCCTAAGTCCGCCCCTGTGTAGTTCTTCTCAAATTCGAGTCTCTGTTAAGAAACAATTTTGGTAGTGGCCTCTTACTACTAGTAACTACAAGAACATAATCAATCATACATCTACACACTTGTAACTCACTTGTAAGAAAATACTTTTATACTAAACGCTTGTAATTCATCTAAAACTTTATGATAGAATTTGTATCATCATAAAAAAACACAAGTTTTGATAAGCGAAAATAAATTGATGTTAGAATGTTGTTGGGTTAAAACTCGAATATAAAGATATATGGGCTTCAACTTCTATGCATGGCTATCTGGGCTAAAGCTTAAACTATTGGTTTTACCGTTATTGGACTAATATAAACCGTTACTCACTATAGGACCCATTATAACTGGGACCAGCTTAGAGGCTTTAACATGAAACCAGTTACAATCTTGTTTTCGATATGTTTTTTGTTTCTTTTTTAATTATAGAAAAGACATCAAGTTATTGTGAACATATCGATCCTTTAATGACCGAAAGCTGTAACAAAAAAGACAACAATCCTTGAATGGCCTTATCCCATATGACCAAAATGATCATAGATTAAGACCATTTGCTAACATGTTTGTTATATTTAGACTCCTTAAAGGAACGACAAGAGATCGACTGAGTTGGCAAGATTTTGTGATCATAACTAGAATTGTTGAATGTGTGTTGTGTTAGAATCTAGTTCAGCTTACTAGTTTGTATTACAGTTTGAATATTCGGTCTATTTGTTGCTTGCTTTTTTTAAGGAGTGTTTGGCAAATGTCTATAGCTTCTTAAGATTGCTTGTATTGTAAATACATTGGTTTTGGAGTAATATATATTCACTTTTCATCAAAAAATTAATAATAAATAAATAAATAAATAATAAAATTGTTTCATGTCTTAAATTCAAGTTACACTAGATTAGGGCTAAGCAAATCGACTTAACCAACCGGACCAACCGAGAAAACCAAAGGACCAGTGGTTCGGTCTCGGTCCCAACTTTTTCTTTATTTCGGTCTTAGTCTGGTCCAGTCCGGCATACAAACTAACATTTTGCATTTTTAGATCAGACCAACCGAAGGACTGGACCGGACCGCACCAACCCGAACAGAACGCATTTGGTCCGGTCCTCGGTTTAGGTTTTTGGGCCATTTCGGTCTAGTTCTTGACCGGTCCGGTCCGGTCTTAGACCGATGCTCACTCCTACACTAGATGCACACAAACCTAAAGTTTTCATGTTAGCTTTCTCCAAGAGTTTGAGCTGTGAGACAATAACCTCAATGCTAACGTATCGAGAGATATAACATCAAAAAACATACTGTAGTTACTTAAAAACATACTGCAATGAAAATTATCAAGTTTGAACCCAAATTAATAAAATAATCGCGATTAAAATATCAAAACCACACTTCGAGTCATAAATGCACCCATACAAATCTCGATCTTAAAACTTTTCAAAATTCAAATTTTACATTAAACCTCATACCTTATTCCTAACTTAATGAAGATCATTAGTAAAAAAAACAATTCCAAATTGGTAATATCAAAATAAAAATAAAAACACTTACATGTGTTAGTCCACGCAATTCTCACGTGATAGATTATTTAATATAAATTGTACTAATTTCATAAAAGAACCTAAGCAAAATAAATATACCTAGAGTACATAATTAATCACCTACACCACCAAACACCATAACATTAAAATCAGTTATTTTATCATCACTCACTATATAACACAACATAACTTCCCCACCACCTTCATTCCACTCTCTACACATTTATGTCCATCACAAAGAAACCGTGATCGAGTTCCTCTTGAAACTGCCATTTGGATTCGACTCGAGCCTGATAACCCGATATTTTTACGTGCTTTTAAGGTATGATCTCGATTTTTGCTTTGCAACATTTTGGTTTATGCATTTTTTAGAGTGAGTCTTGTAGTCTAGCGTTATATATAAAGTGTAGATTCATGTCATATTGTCATGTCACGGACTTAAGTATGAGATATCTGCATTATATGGATTGAGATCTTCTTAAGTTTATGTAAGCATGACCGGTAATATTTTCTCACAAACAGAACAGTGGGCCTAGTGAGGGACCAGTATGTTTTTAATTATGATAAAACATTATCGGTCATGTTTATATCAACTTGAGATGATTTTAGTCCGTTTATATATATAGCGTACTTGAACTAAATGTTTATAATTTGTATATTTATTGCAGTGACTATATCGAATAACCAAACATAGCAATGGAATTAAGCAGGGTTACACTAGATATATTTTCGAGCCTCGAAAAGAAATGGCTAGCACATTGCGAAACCAACAAGAAGACGCGCATCCTGAGCATAGACGGGGGCGGAACAACCGCCCTTGTCGCAGGCGTGTCTTTAATACATCTCGAAGAGCAAATTCAAGCGAAAACCGGCGATTCGAACGCTCGAATCACCGATTTTTTCGACATTATTGCCGGTACTGGCATCGGCGCACTTTTAGTTGTGCTAATCAACGCCGATGACGGTAACGGTCGACCAATGTTCACGGCTCGAGAAGCCGTGAAGTTCGTTACAGATAACTGTAACGAACTTTATAAATCTAAAACTACAGGCATTTTTCGCCGAAAAAAGATTTTTTCGGGCGAAAGTATGAGTAATCTGTTGAAAAAAGTTTTGACTCGAGATGACGGTCATGTGTTGACATTAAAGGACACGTGTAAGCCTCTCGTGATTCCATGTTTTGATTTGAACTCATCTGCACCGTTCGTGTTCTCACGCGCGGATGCTTCAAATGCTAGCTATGATTTTGAGCTGTGGAAGGTCATCCGTGCCACGTCAGCGGACGTGGCTATGTTTAAACCGTTTCCGTTGACTTCAGTCAACGGAAACACTTCGTGTGTAGCGGTTGATGGCGGTCTGGTTATGAACAACCCGACCGCTATTGCTGTTACACATGTTTTACATAATAAACGTGACTTTCCGTTACTTAACGGCGTTGAAGACCTTGCGGTTATTTCTATTGGTAACGGTCCGTTAAGTGTTGCTAATTGTAAGAAAGTTGACCGTCGCGGAATGTGTTTACCGTCAACGGTAGTTGGAATTGTTCTAGACGGTGTTTCGGAGACTATTGACCAGATGTTAGGCAATGCGTTTTGTTGGAACAATAATGATTACGTGAGAATTCAGGTACGTGACATCAATTTTTCGGATATAATTGTCATTTTATTTTTTCGCAATATGTTAAAATGACGTCGTTTTGGGTATTTGTAGTCTAACGGGTACGTGAAGGGAAGAGAGGGGCCGACAATGGAGGACGTGTTGATGGAGAGAGGAGTTGAGTCTTTACAGTTTGGTGCTAAACGGTTGTTAAAGGAGACTAACGGGCAGAGAATCGAAGCGTTTGTGCAAAGGCTTGTGGCCTCACGGAGAAGTAGCATTCCGCCTAGTCCTTGTAAGGATGCAGCTTTAACTCCAATTGTTTATGGTCGATAGACGGGTTAGTAGAAGTGTGCAAAGCTTGGGATTTGAACTAGTATCGTTATATTTGTTATAGTGCTCGATACCAAATATAGCAATGTACATGTTTTTCAGTACTATCCGATTCGACAAATGCATGGTCAGGTAACTCGGGCATGTCCAACCGGTTTTCTCATTCTAGTTAAATGATCATTCTCGGGGAGTTTGGTTTAGGTCGCTAGCAAAAATAAGGTTTGCGGTTTAGGTTATCGCCTTATCGGTATGGTTTGTAACCAAACTTGTTATGCCGATATGAAGCAGTATAACTACAGGTACTGAAATGAGCTTTGTAAGGTTCAGACTCGCATTTTGTGCACTTCACTAGTATGGTTTACTATCTAGTTTTAACCATCTCGGTTATTTATTTATTTATTTTTTTTTACTATCTAGTTACGGTGCTCAATGTATACAGTATTAGTTTGTCGCTATGTGTAATTCATATTTTTATCAAATTTTTGTATTGGATTATTTAATGTTCATTGTTGTTGAAGTTATAGAAATATTTAATAGCCTTGGAGTTATTTATTCTTGTCTTCTGAACAAAATAAGTAAAAAAAATAAAGTAGCTTCTTCCATGCTAATAAATGGCATTAAAAGCCAATGCACTTGCTTTGTAAAAGTAAGATGCCAATACTATTAATAAATGGCATTTACATGTTCACTTTTGAAAGATTTGTAATAAAGAATCAAATCTCGATGTGTTTATGTTTTTTAAGATAAATATTGAAATTTCGATTTGAGACAAACTAACATGTATAGGTGAGGTTTGTATAAGTCGGTGATATTGCTAAATATATTGACAAAATAATCAATTTTTATGTGTTTTATCTTTTATTTTTTGTACTTATTGTGTTTCTTTTATGTGGGAGGTGATTTGTACATGTTATTTTTTAATCTACACACATGATTATACAAGCAGATAATGCAAGATACGAGTGTGATACCACCATGTAAAGCGTGAAGAGAGTGTCACAATGAAATAAGGATGTGCAAATCAACTCCAATTGAAAAGTATCAAAGGCAATAATCAATTTGTCGTGCACTTTTATCCAAATCANATTTTTTTTTACTATCTAGTTACGGTGCTCAATGTATACAGTATTAGTTTGTCGCTATGTGTAATTCATATTTTTATCAAATTTTTGTATTGGATTATTTAATGTTCATTGTTGTTGAAGTTATAGAAATATTTAATAGCCTTGGAGTTATTTATTCTTGTCTTCTGAACAAAATAAGTAAAAAAATAAAGTAGCTTCTTCCATGCTAATAAATGGCATTAAAAGCCAATGCACTTGCTTTGTAAGAGTAAGATGCCAATACTATTAATAAATGGCATTTACATGTTCACTTTTGAAAGATTTGTAATAAAGAATCAAATCTCGATGTGTTTATGTTTTTTAAGATAAATATTGAAATTTCGATTTGAGACAAACTAACATGTATAGGTGAGGTTTGTATAAGTCGGTGATATTGCTAAATATATTGACAAAATAATCAATTTTTATGTGTTTTATCTTTTATTTTTTGTACTTATTGTGTTTCTTTTATGTGGGAGGTGATTTGTACATGTTATTTTTTAATCTACACACATGATTATACAAGCAGATAATGCAAGATACGAGTGTGATACCACCATGTAAAGCGTGAAGAGAGTGTCACAATGAAATAAGGATGTGCAAATCAACTCCAATTGAAAAGTATCAAAGGCAATAATCAATTTGTCGTGCACTTTTATCCAAATCATAATGTATATGTTTGGTTATTTAAGAAGTAGCAAAGGCAATATGATTTAGCACCATTATTACACTACATAAGCACACTTTGTTGTCAAGATACTTTGCTTACGGAATATATTGTGATGACTAGTAGAATATTGATAATTGTTGCAATAATAGATCAATCGACATCAAATTTAAAACATATGCATAAGCATGATTTGTAATAGGGTATGGTTCAAAACTCCTTAGGTACATTCAAAGATGGTCAGGAATGTAGTTAGAAACCATGACAAATACATCTTGATTAAACAGCATACATGCGAGTCAAATATTCACCCAAATAACATGAACAGAAATAACCCAATCCTTTACCCTTTTTATAATTTGATATACAGTATCATTCTTAAAATAAGTGAGCAACAAGGCAAACTAATGGCATCTTTGAATGGAATGGCTTTGGTTTGGATCTTTCAAAGCATGTCTCTCTTTATGCTTGCTAACAATGTATTAGCCTATATTATATTTTGTTCAAGCATACTTGTGGGTTCGTCTCTATTGATCGCTCATAAAAATATAACATTTCATGAGGTATTCATCATATAACATAGTATCGGAGCTCTAGGTCTAATTTTCCAACATGTTCGGCCACTTTGAGCTGCCTCCTCAATGCCACCTCATCAACCCACCATTGTTCATTCGTACTAAAAAAACAACAAAAACATCAGCCCACTGTTTCGACCATAACTCCCAAACTGTAAGGAGTTAGTTGACGAGGTCAACCCCCATGCTTTCCTAATTACATTTAGAAGAAATGCATACTGAAATCGTAATTGTAGCCACAACGATGCAACGGCACGCACCCAAACAAGCCGGTGTATTCAGAAAACAACAATCACTCACTGTTTTGCTTTCGTAATTACATTTCGAAGAAATGCATACTAAAATCGTAATTGTAGCCACAACGATGCAACGACACGCACCCAAACAAGCAGGTGTATTCAGAAAACAACAATCACTCACTGTTTTGCTTATAATTTTCCAACCGCTTAGAGTTTGCTGATACCGTTAACGGTCGCGAATTCGTAATTAAATTAAACAGAAAAATCATATAGGAATAATTGCCTCCACCAGCCGGATGCTCCGCCGCATGCCATTATAAGTCCAGACAGTTGTAAAAAAACAAAATCAGTCATTTTCATATTAGGCGACTTAAATAATAACAAAAATAATAGTCATTCTTAATTGCGTCAAAGTTTGTAAATTATTTTTCTTTCTTCTGTTTTTCTTTCAAATATTAATCACATTGCATCCATGAAGAAACTTGANAAATCGATATAGTTCCACGCGTTAATCATATACCGGCATACCGCTTTGTATGGTTTTTAGGGATTTTTTTTGTTGCAATACTTTTTTGTGTCGCTTATCATGTTTGTTATAACTAAACTTTATCATCACACGAATAATAAATACTTTGAGTTTGTGTTTCTTGTGCTTTTTTAGCTTTCGTCACTTAACTTTATAGTCATGAAAACGACTTGATATGTACATTTATTATAATCTTCGTTACAGTTGTGCTGGAGTACATTAACTATTATACTTTGAGAGTACATTCGTTTTGATGATCGTCTAGAGTCTAGAGGTTCTGCACCTATAATTAGGTATATGTTTTACTTTCAAATTTGTCTTTGTTAAAAGTTCATAAAAATATATTTGGTCTTAACTTTTAAGTAGAGATTAGCATATTTAAGGCAGGTGGTATGTGCGAAATACTTTTAAGGCGTTAGAGCATCAGGTGTAGACAACAAGCCCAAGCTCTTCATTCGGGCCCCACGGGGTGCCACATCACCCAACACCTCTTCACAACTAACTTCCCTCCCTAAACAACTAACTTCAACTTCTTCATTCGGGCCCCACCACTTACACCTTTATCATAAAAATCACAAATAAAGGGCTAAAAGAAAAAAANAGTACACGAGAGTCAGATTGCAAACTTGTCGTGCAGACGGTTTGCATCCCAACGGCAGCAACAACGAACACCTCGTGGTGTGGCAACGAGGACGGCGAGGCCTCCACGTTGGATGGCGACGGCGATACTCGTTCCACACCTGATGCTCTTATCATTATCGTAAACATGAATCTTTTTCATACAAATTTTAAATTATAATACCAAGTAACCGCTGAAGGGTGGTTTAATATTAAAGAGGTTTCTGACTATTATTTTAAAATATGTGAGGCCTTAAATTATAATATCCTACTAGAGATATGTTATTTGATTACGTAGTTAATTTATATTTTCAGTGATATTCTAGTCGTTATAACTTATACTTCTAAATTTTAATTTTTTTTGTAGCTCATTGCTAGTTCTATTAATAAAACCGCCGTTCAAAAAAAATCAATTCCTACTAGATACAAATAATTTTTAAATGGTCATGTCAACCTCCTGAGAAAAAAAATGCTTTAGGCCAAAAATAAATAAATAAATAAATAAATAAATAAAGACGACTAAATGCATACTCTTCTCAAATTTTATTAACGAGTTCATATCTAATCTTAAATTTTTACGTGGGCCACTGACTCACTGCTCTTATATGTCAAATATAAAACAATTTACTAACTCGCATTTAGGACCAATGATACAAGCTTGTCCCCAATCACTTTAATCAACTAGTGTATGTTTTGTGTTAGGTAAAATATTATGGATTAGTTGTGACTTAAGCTATAGGGTTTTCAGACTTTGAGTTACTTCACGAGAAAGATATATTGGTTGGTAGCATGGTATGCGTAATTAAGCTTCAATATTTGATTAATCAACCCACTAACATAAAAGTTTTACTGTTAAAAATAATATCTTTCTAGCAGATCGGAAACACGTGTATTGTAGGCTTCAAGTTTACATTTCATGAATAACTAAGGGGTTGTTTCTTTTTTTTCTTAGCTAAGGATTCATATGGGTCCCACTTCCATATAAGCATCTTAATGGGGAAGAGATGATAAACTAAGCCTTGTGGATATAGACCATTTAAGGGATTTTTGTGGGTCCCATCTAAAAAGTAATAATATTAAATAGCATCCCTTAGCTAAGGGGAAAAAAGAAACACCCCCTAAGTCACGCCTATTAGTTGATAACTAAAAGTTTATATGATTTATAATTTCTTGTATAGTTTATTAGTTGGTTGGTTAACCCTTATTCTCCTTTATTATATATATATTTTGACGATGAACACATACTTTTTTACTTGATTTTAGAAATAAATTGCAATCTTTATGTAGTTAGTATTTTGGTTTGATTTTGCATACCAAGTTAGTTAATGACGATAAGAGCGAACAAATATACAAAGTTAAACAAAGTTAAAGCTATAAACTTACACACAAACACTCTACTCAAGTTAACACTTAACAAGATTCTTGTTACTTTCCAACTTATGTGTGACAAATCCATAAACACTTGTTAATGCTAAAGATCGTTACACATCATATATCGACATGTTTCTAAACTAAGAGTAAGCGGGTGATCGATTTGACAAATCGATTTCAGGTACATGATATTAGAGTGTTTCGATCCTTGGGTTTAATGTATACACGAATATTAAATCAGGTATACACATGTGCACATAATACTGAGAATTCTATACACACAAATACAAATAGAAATCTATGTACAACTTTGAACATTTAGCTAGGGAGGGGGGTAAGTGCCCTTCCCCCTGCGTTAAATCTTAACCGGGTAAAAAAAAGGAGGCGAGTTACGTTACTGGGTATGAAAGGCAAGACATGGTTAAAGGTGGTCCGTTAAGAGCTTAACGCAGCGTTATGTGGAACTTTGCTAAAAGAAAAGAAAAGAAAAAAAAAAAAAAAAAAATCATCCCACCCCCTCTAACGGGTTTGAAATTGAAAATAATAATTTAGGTGAAGGTGAGTTATAGGTGAATTATGCTACCGGGGTGGAAAGTCAAGAATTAAGGTTAAAAGGTAAAAGCTGATGTGGCGCTGACGTGACAGTGCGCTAAGTTTTAACCTAAGGTCACCTTACTCTTTGCACTTAGGCAATAGATTTTTCTAGTGACTAGTGAGTCACTTGAATGCATCCTTACGTTTTAAACATAAAAAGATGTAATAAGATAATTGGGTGGTTGTTGGTGTGTTGGTAAGCATGATATGTCCTTAGATGAAGGTACCCGGTTCAATTCTTACCAAAACACGACCTGCTGCTCTTTTAGTTTTACTTTCTTTTTGTAAAGTTATAGATATATATTTGAAGTATACATAAATTATATTATTTATTATACGTAAACTTGTTGGATACATTTTTTCTTTTCTTTTCTTTTCTTTTTTCTTTTTGAACAAGTTGGATACATAATTAATACTCATTGTTTACACGGTTAACTTTTTACTCCGTTCCAACTTTCACTATTTATAACTTTAAATTTCAATCTAAGCAGAATATATATTTGTTTGTAGAGTAAACTCCAAAATACATCCCTGTGGTTTGCTCAATTTGACACCATACATCCCTCTCGAAAAAGTTAGGACAATTACATCCCTCCGTTAGTAAAAGTCAAACAATATACATCCAAAAGGACGAACGATGCAAATGTTGTGTCGTTAACTTGGACACGTGGCAGTTAAGTAAGAGTTAGTAAGGGTATATCAGTCATTTTACGTTTCCCTCTTTTATTTAACCTTCTTTGTATAAAAACACACACACTCACACCTCAATAACTCTCTCTCTCTCTCTCTCTTGAATAACCGGCCACCCCACTCGCTGGAACACCAGCAGAAACCGGCGCCGGCCACCGGAAAATTTTCCGGCAACCCTTTTTCTTTTCCCAATCGATAGATCGACATCTCCACAACCTATCTGGAGCTTTTGAGCTCTCGACACGCCCCCTAACTCACTCCACGCGCCACCACCGTGAACCACCACCACCACCGAGAGTCACCACCACCTCCTTTCACCTTGTTATCGACGGTAAACCACCCACGAGCCACCCCCGTTAGTTATTTTGATTTTTATTCAAAACCCTAATTTCTAAATCTTTTAATAAAACCGATTTATTGATAAATCTTTTCTAAAAATCATTTTGATAAATGTTTTAAACTTCAAAAACTCGTGTGGATCCATTTTTGTTGCGACTCGGTCACGACTCGGGTGAACTCACCGAGTCAACTCGTGACTCGGTGAGGGTTTGTTATTATTGTTGTTGTTTTGAGTTTGTGATGACGAGGGATACACATTGTTTGATGTTTGAGGTTGTTTGAGGGTCCGTTTGGGCTCGTTGATGCTCGGCAGTCACCACACCCCACCACCGAGACTCTCGTGGTGGTGAGTGTGTTAATGATGTTCTTATTGTTGTTTGTGGACTTGGATTAGATAGGTGAGGTTTCGAGTGGAGCCGAGTGGTATCTGGTACTCGGGTTTGGATTTGGATGTTGTTTATGTTGCGTTTGAATTTAGATTTGTAGCTTGGATTTGGAGTTGATGTTGTTGATGTTGTGTGGTGTTGAGGGCCCAAAGGGTAGTATATAAAGAAGGTTAAAGAAAATAGGGAAACGTAAAATGACTGATATACCCTTACTAACTCTTACTTAACTGCCACTTGTCCAAGTTAACGACACAACATTTGCATCGTTCGTCCTTTTGGATGTATATTGTTTGGCTTTTACTAACGGAGGGATGTAATTGTTCTAACTTTTTCGAGAGGGATGTATGGTGTCAAATTGGGCAAACCACAAGGATGTATTTTGGAGTTTACTCTTTGTTTGTATAAAAAAGCTTGTGCTTGAGTTAGAGTTAGGTGCACTTGCGGTTCCGCAAGTTATTTTATAACAAACCACTAAAAAATCTCTCACGAACTCCACTTTTACAAACAAAAATAATAATAATAATAAATAAAAATAAATAAATAAAAAAATAAACAAATAAATAAAATAAAAATTAAAATAAAATAAAATCTGTTATCGTCATACCATGATATTTTATGTTAAATTTATGTTTTAAAATCGTGTTTTAGTGATTAACATTACTCATTTTTAAGTTTTTACTTTTTATGGGTTTTTAACTTACTTTTCTTTTTTAACTTTATATGTAGCTGAAATATATAAACTACACCGTTTATTATTCTTACGGTGATCATGCACTAATTGTGTTTCCAAATGGTATTCTATCAATCCATCATACATAAACTTGGTTGCATACATCGTTTAGCAATTGTTTTCCTGAATTCATGCTACACTTTTACTATACTTTATGAAAATTGGAATTATACACTTGTTACCTTTCCAGCTACAACTATACTTATATAGTTTATATTACTTAATTTATTGGTCCGTGGCTAAAGGCTTGGTCTTCGAGACCTCACATCACAACTCACAAGCATGCATGTTATTTTGCATTGTTTTGTGGTTCATCGTATTAGTTTTTGGTCTATGTTTCCTCGTACTCCGTCAGTTTATAACATCAATGTAACCTGCACGTAGGTATCATATCGTGGCATCGTGCCTATGTTTGCCTCGCTATGTAAATAAGTGTCATTTGTCTTTCTCATTTTTGGCATACCTGCAACATTATAAAGGCCTCACTGTTTATACTTTATAGTTATTATAAATAGATGTTAATTACCTCCTTAAGTTTATTTTTCTTGTTAAACTTTAGTCACTTAACTTTATAGTCATGAAACGACTTGACTTGTATATTTATTATAAATTTCGTTACACTTGTGCTAAATGCATTAAATATTAAACATTCTTTTTCTTTTTAATGATCGTCTAGAGTAAAGATTCTGCACCGTTATTTACGTATATGTTTACTTACAAGTTTTCTTTCTAAGAAGTTTATAAAAATATATATGGCCATGGTCCTAACATTAAGTGCCAAATAAAATACAATTTACCAACTCACATTTTGGCCCAATGATACAAGGTTGTCCCCAATCACTTTAATTAACTAGTACATGTTTTGTGTTATGTAAATAGAATGGATTAATTGTGACTTAATCTATAGGGTTGCAATTACTTCACGAGAAAGATACATTGGTTGGTATCATGGTATGCGTAATTAACCTTAAAAATAAATTGATCAACCCACTAACATAAAAGTTTTACTGTAAAAAACAATATCTTTCTATCGGATCAGAAACACGTGAATTGTAGGCTTCAAGTTTACATTTCATAAGTAGATTTTACAATTAATCTAAGTCACGCCTATTAGTTGATACTCCACTTTTATAGATTTTATAATTTCTTGTATGGTTTAAAAGCAGTTAGTTAATAACCCGAATTTTGCTTGTTATATATTTTGACGATGAACACATGCTTGTTTAATTGATTTTAAATATGTTTCCGTCTCAAAACAAATATCCACCGTTGCACTCTCCGTCAATAAAATAGCATTTTTACCAACTAAAATCTTTTTTATTGGTTGCAATGCAAAAAAAATATGTATTTTGAAACACCATAAAATAGAAATATAAACTCTTATTTTGAGTGAAGGAGCGTAGCATTACAAATTTACATTTAGATAGTTAGTATTTTAGGTGTCGTTTGTTTTTTCAGAGCTTTTACCTCTTCATCTGCAAACCATGTCTGCAGAAGAAAAGGTACATATAAGCTCTTCATCTGCAAGAAGAAGACCGTTTGTTTTTTGTGCTATTAAGGTACTTCTTTCATAAACTATTTTTTGTGCTATTGAAGTACCTTTTTTCTTTTCCTTTTTTTTTCACAAGTTTTTTTACGTTTTCGTCCGCTTGTTACCGTTTTGGTACATTTTCGACCGTTTTTACGTTTCATCTGTTTTTTTACGTTTTTGTCCGTTTTTTAAGCTTTCATCCGTTATTTACATTTCTGTCTATTTTTTTTCGTTTTTTTATGTTTTCGTCTGTTTTTTTTATTTTATTTATTTTTTTTTTTTTTTTTTTTTTTTTTTTTTTTTTTTTTTTTTTGTTTTCGTTTGTAAGGAAATAAATAAAATGTTAAAAAAAAAAAGACTAAAACGTAAAAAAAAAAAACAAAAAAAAGAGTAAAATGTAATAAAATAGTTGCAAACGTTAAAAAACAGACAAAAACGTAAAAAAAACAAACAATAAAGAAAAAAAGCGGTTGAAAACGTAAAAAAAACAGACAAAAATAGATGAAAATGTAAAAGAAAGACGAAAACGTAAAAAAATGGATGAAAACATTAAAAAGTTCCTCTTGAAACTGCCGTTTGGATTCGACTCGAGCCTGATAACCCGACATTTTTACGTGCTTTTAAGGTATGATCTCGATTTTTTTCTTTGCAACATTTTGGTTTATGCATTTTTAGAGTGAGTCTTGTAGTCTAGCGTTATATATAAAGTGTAGATTCATGTCATGTCACGGACCTATGTATGAGATATCTGCATTATATATGGATTGAGATATTCTCAAGTTTATGTAAGCATGACCGGTAATATTGTCTCACAAACAAAACAGTGGGCCTACTGAGGGTATGTTTTTAATTATGATAAAACATTACCGGATATGCTTGTATCAACTTGAGATGATCTTAATCCGTTTATATATATAGTGTACTTGAACTAAATGTTTATAATTTGTATATTTGTTGCAGTGACCATATCGAATAACCAAACATAGCAATGGAAGTGAGTAGAGTAACACTAGAGATATTTTCGAGCCTCGAAAAGAAATGGCTAGCACATTGCGAAACCAACAAGAAGACGCGTATCCTTAGCATAGATGGGGGCGGAACATCCGCCCTTGTCGCAGGCGCGTCTTTAATACATCTCGAAGAGCAAATTCAAGCGAAAACCGGTGATTCGAACGCTCGAATCACCGACTTTTTCGACATTATAGCCGGTACCGGCATCGGCGCACTTTTAGCTGTACTAATAAACGCCGATGACGGTAACGGCAGACCAATGTTCACGGCTCGAGAAGCCGTGAAGTTCGTTACAGATAACTGTAACGAACTTTATAAAACTAAAACTACAGGCATTTTTCGCCGAAAAAAGACTTTTTCGGGCGAAAGTATGAGTAATGTTTTGAAAACAGTTTTGACTCGAGATGATGGTCATGTGTTGACGTTAAAGGACACGTGTAAGCCACTTTAAAAAAAAAAAAAAAAAAAAAAAAAAAAAAAAAAAAAAAAAAAAAAAAAAAAAAAAAAAAAAAAAAAAAAAAAAAAAAAAAAAAAAAAAAAAAAAAAAAAAAAAAAAAAAAAAAAAAAAAAAAAAAAAAAAAAAAAAAAAAAAAAAAAAAAAAAAAAAAAAAACAGGAGAAAACGTAAAAAACCTTAAAAAAAGACGAGCAAAAACATAAAAAAACAGACAAAAAAGTAAAAAACGGACGAAAACGTAAAAAAACCAGACGAAAACGTAAAAAATCGGACAAAAACGAAAAAATAGACGAAAAGGTAAAAAACCAGATGAAAACGTAAAAAATAGAAGAAAACGTAAAAGATTGTCGAAAACGTAAAAAAAACTCGCAAAAACATATAAAAAATTGACGAAAACGTAAAAAACAGACGAAAACGTAAAAAAACGGATATTGAGAAAAATAGATGTATGGTTTGTGAATGAAGAGGCAAGAAGTGAAAGAAGAGGTAATAAGAGGAAGGAGATGTCTGAATTTTGGAAGAGGAAAGAATATGAAAGAAGCTCTTTTGTCTGAAAAAAAAACAAACATGTTCCTCTGCGCGCCTGCAAAGGAAAGAAGTGAAAAGTGACAATAAGAGCTTATTTTGGAAAAACAAACAAGTCGTTAGTTTACTTTTGTGTAAATTGTATCAGCAAATATTGTTCTATAATTCCGAGTTAGTTAATAACGATAAGATCTACATATATAAGAGTATAAGACAAGCATGCATGTTTTTTGACTCACTCGTTACATGCACAGCGAATGTATGTCGCATCAAGCTTGTTTCTAAAATGCTATAATCTATCTCATCTTACAACCATCATGATTGATAATTGTTTCCAATGTCGTAATGAACTTTCGACGTTGAGTTAGTAAGCTTAAAGTACAGTTTATGCAAAGTGTAAAGCTATTTAAAAACCTTCTAATCAAAGCCGAACAAACATTTTTTCATCTAGAAAAGACTTGTGCAGGTGATAATTAGTATATAACTTTGAACCTATAATTACAATTGTGTAGAAGATTGCTCTAAAGTGGGTCACTGCTTGTTTAAATATTAGAAATTGAAAAGAAATGAAAGAGGTAATTGTTGTTGGGTTGGTAAGTATGGTATTCTTCAAAATGGAGGTACCCGGTTCAAATCTTACCTCCCCACCAGCAACGCCTGTCATTTTTAGTTTTTACATCCTTTTTCTATAGCTATACATATATGTATTTGAACTATATATAAATTACATCATTTATTATCATAAGTTTGTTGGATAAAATCGTAATACAAATAATGTAAGACGAGAATAAATGTATTTTGTCTAACTCGTTACATACACTATGGATTTATGTCGCACAAAAGCATATACACTTGCTAAGTCGATAATATTTAGTTTTCTCCGATTATTATTTACTTGAGCTAACACTGTTAAATTCTCATTATGCCATGAGACAAGTTCATATGCACTTGTTAATGCTATATACACGCAAAATATCTCGACTTGTTTCTAAAGTAAGAGTAAGCGGGTGATTGATTTGAGAAAATGTAGTTAAGTGCCCGATTTAACGACAATGTTTCGACATCCATGGTTTTAAAGTATACATGAATATAAAACTCGGGTGTACGTACACATAATATAGAGAATTCTATGCACCCGATCAAATAGAAATTATCTATATATACTAAAAGAGGGGAGGATGATGGGAACAAGCACTGTAGCTGCTACAGTGGTTTGTACAGTATTTTTTTTTTTTTTTTTTTTTTTTTTTTTTTTTTTTTTTTTTTTTTTTTTTTTATTATTTTTTTTTTATTTTTTTAACAGTACTAACGGTCGTTAGTTATTTAACGACTGTTAACTAACGACCGTTATCTTTAACATTTAAAAAAAAATTTGTACGCACTTTGTCATTCATCTCAGCGGTTCATTGCAAATTTAGTCCTCACATAATTTACATAAATGGTCCTTCATGTTATACATCAATTGCAAATTCAGTCTTATTTCTACAGTACTAACAGCCGTTAGTTATTTA
>LBNU01009273.1:351815-392458 GCA_014162995.1 Artemisia annua | reverse complement strand
TTTGTGGTAAGACTGGGAGGTGGCGCAAAAATATGTAACTAGTAATATAACGTATCGTTGTACGTAAAGTTCTTGTGTGGCCATAACTGAGAAACATGAATATAAACAACACTTAAATTTTGGCTCTCGTGGCTAAGTGCTTATCGACTTAAAGACGAACATATAATACTCGCCTATAAAAATTCAGTTGAACTTTTGGTCACATTTGGAACTTTGAATCGAGTAAACTCAAATGGGTCGAGACCCATTTGAGCTTATCCGGGCTCTCGTATGTAAACATTGAACTTTTTCAAAGGCTTAGTAGCTTACGTATTCATGGCATGGTGAACTGAAATAGAAGAAAGAAACACAAAGTTATATATACTACGCATGCATGATCTATATACGGAGTAAATATATTACAAACTCAATACAGTAGAAAATTGATATACACATTAAGGTGTGAAGAATAACACAAGTAACATGCTAGCTCAGTTGGTTGTGTTGTTGTGTTGAGATCTAGAGGTAGTTTTGCATTTTTTTCTAATTTAACAACTTTCACATTTTGACAAGTTTAGACCCTCCAATTCGAGTAACTTACCACTTTCCTTAAAACCTTTATATGTTTTATAACTAATATAAAACTTACACTTTCAACCACTCAACTTTGGATCATGCAACATTTCTATAAAACTTTTATAGTTTTAAAAGTTATAATGATTTTTACAACTTCAACCCCTATAAGTTTAATACTTTGATATTTGCCACCCTAACAACTTTTATAAGTTTGTAAATATATTTATTTTGGACTGAATATGTAATTGTTTAACTATTGGGGTTAAAAGGTTTAACCTTTGTATAACTTAATGGTTTACATAGAAACTTAATTACGTTTTGACATATTTTACGACTATATCGTAGTCACATATATCGAACTTTACATTTTGAGTCTATAATATATAACATAGTAACTTAACGTTATTAGTGGATTACTTGAAAATATATCAAGAAATGATTATTTCTCAAAACTCACGGATTCATTTAAATAAAGATAATTGACATTTACTAATTTATCATTCACCAACTTTTGATTCGTATCATTAATTCATGACAAGGAAATATAAGCATTAACGATACTTTATATATAAAGACAAGTTATATAGTATATAACTTTGTTCTTGAACTTTAAACGTTTTGCCACGCAAGCCACCTCTGCCACAAAAATCATTATGTCATATGACATTGTGTCAAATCACAATTCTCGATAAGTTAAACTTATCCCAGACTTCTATAATTATTCAAGTTAACTTGTGAAATCATTTCCATTCTACTTCTGACATTACGTTATCTCTGTCTACCATAATCTTCGGGTGAGTCATAGCCCCTACTTTTACTTGTTTTTATAACCGTTTTATAAACATTTTGGGGGAGATACATGCTCAACTACTGTCTTCACTTTTACAAGTATTCGTTAACTGTTTACATATTACTGTGGGACCATAGCCCACCATTTTACACATTTTATTTGCAACTGGGAGATGTGGAGCTCGTAATAATTGAGTATATCACTCAAAAGCACGGATATGGGTACGCGCTGGTTCGCCCACTCGAAAAAGCGCGTATATAACCCTACCTTCCCTACGGGGAAGTCCGCGATGGTGTCATTTGGACCTGGCACCTCTGGGTGCAGGTCCAAAGGGATAAAATAGTCCGAGGTGAACTGCGTTAGTTCATCCTCGGTTATGTCAGCAGTACAATCATGAAGCTGAAGAACCATTTTTTGTTTAAGAATGGGCGCATGCGCTAAATACCTAGCATATAGAAACTGATTGCAGAGGAGATTTAAAAGTTTTTAAAAATGGAGATAATTCGCTTTTACTGTGATAATCACAGTAAAAATGGAGGATGGTTATATAGTTTCTCATCCACCACAGATGACTGACACGTGTACTCCACTAACTAGAATCGTGTGGCTGGGAAGTGAAACGGTACAAGACACGTGGATAGCCTCTCCACTTCCCAAGGTACCTAAATTGCACCTTTTTGGGCTAGATACATTCAACGTGTGTTTTGGCGGTTTCGTTTCGAATTCTTCCCGCGTACGCGTTGGGAATAATTTTGACACGGCTTTAGTCTAGCATCCGCAGGTTTTACCCTGCGTACACTAGACTGGGGGGACATGATGACGTATAGTCCCCATTCGGGTCACGAACCCGATTAGTAAACAATACTAATATTTAAGCCTACTACGTGTGGGCCGCCATAACGATAACTGGACTACCAGTTAGACGATTTGGGCCTACAAGGCCCAAGCCCAAAGTTATTAATGGATTGGATATGGAATATCTCCTAAATAAAGGAGATATATACCAAATATCCGATATCGGTGAATAGGCCGAAGAGTGAGGAGCACGAAACCTTATCGGTTACGTGTGTATAAATAGGGCATTATAGCTCTCGTCTAAGGTACGACTTACAAAACCCTAAACTCTTCACAGCCCTAAATTCGATTACTTACTCTCACGCCGGAGGATAATCGGGGGAGACAATCCCTCGATAAGCCTAACGGTGTTTGTTGCTTTCTTAGTGCGCAGGTCCCCAAGCATTATTATTCAATTGATACGAGAAAAGGAACCCAAACAAGGAACGCCCAACTTTTGTATCAACAATAGACATTTGTTGGTATAAACCGCCAAACTTCAACTTTATTATAGACTAAGCTAAAATATTACAAATGAGTGTAAGTTGCCACTTAAAATACGGAATGCTCCCGAGGCTGGTTGATTAAGCTCAAAGGCTTCAAATGTGCACCATTATTTAGTTTCTGCAATTATATGGCACACCAACCTTCAAAAATAAATCTGGAAAAAATTGTTTCTAGTTTTCCCAAAATTTGCCTAACCCATTGTTATCCCCTAAAAGTTGCCCGTTTTGACTTGTTATGGAAGCCACTAATTTTGACGCCAGATATTACGTAGGAAAGAAATAGAACCTAGTATAAACGAATGAGCAAATATAAACAGTAAAAATAGCAACATGAACACTGATTTTCTTATAAAACAGATTGGGCATTTTGGTCGGGTATATTTTATGACATTTTGGAACAGTTGGAATGTAAAACGCACACAAATAAGGATAAAAAGACAAACCATGATAACCTATATCCCATTGGCAATATCATAATCATTGCTACGTTACCCCTATATGGCCATATCTTGAACATATCCAAACACAAGAATGTTTAAGTGTGATCAAATAAATTTTGAGCACTCAATCAGTGTAATTAACTGGATATATACACCTCAAAAGGCTTCATAGTGCAATTAATCTCATATCGTTAATGTGAAAAACTAGACGGGGGTTGAATAGTTTACCGCTTTTTAACTTGTTAATCTTTGAAAAGCTTTACGTGTAACTGACGATTCTAAATAATTATCAATAATTAATTAGAAAGTATAAAAAATAGAAACAATCAAACCACAACACGATTGTTTATCCTGGTTCGGCTACAAGGACTCTTTTTCCTTGCCCTACATCCACGCCCCGAGTTTCCAACTCGAGAGTTTCAAGCACTAGTCAACAAGCTTCTTTCACCGGTGGAGAAACCTTTACAATCGTCGCTTACACTTTATCCGGTACAAAGCTAGATACCGGGTCCTAGTTCAAGGTAGAACCAACCTAACGTCGCCTATCCACTATTTGCGACACTAAGCTAGATGTCGAGTTCTTTTACAAGGGTACAACCACTCCCGTCACACTATGTATTTTAAGGCCTAAAATACTAACCGATCACTCTTGAATATACACAAACAAATGAAGTATAAACTACACTAAGTTTATATGAAGTTAAGCTAACAAGTCTTGCAACGTTGTGTTGAATACTTGTAACTTCTTGGATGAACTTGTGAACTTCCTTTCTACATAAGACAATCACACAAGTGAGTTGCTACTGAGTTAGATGAGAGTATATGTGTAAAATATGACTCTAAGTGATGGATGATTTCTTGCAAGTGGTTTGGTATTTATACCCAAACAAACCATCAGTCTGGTGGATACGGCAGAACCAAAGAATGGGTTCCGCCCATATACCCCCAGGGTTCCGCCAGATCTGACAGTCAAAGCTTACAAGAAAATCTTTCCATATCAAGCAATGTCACATCAAGTTACTTCTAGTCAAACACTCAAAGTTGGAATACTTCCAAAGTGTGTAAGAAGTCCTATGGAGAGTCAAACACTCAACCTTTCCATAAATGCATATGATGTGATGTTTATACTTACTATATTAAGAAATATAACAATGTTATTATTAATATGAAGTATAAAGTCTAGTTATACAAGACTTAGAAACTAAAATGGTGTTTTACTATAAACTAAACTTTACACTTTGTTATTAACAAAACTTTAGCAAAGATCGTAAAATATAAATAACGTTTCTAGGCGATATTTGTATTAACAATCTCCCCCTTTTTGTTGATGACAAAACATAAACTTTATTTATAAGTAAGCCACTAGTTTTAGTGTTAAGTCTTATAAAGTTTGTATTAAAACTTGTTTTTGCTAAAATGATGTGATATGCAAGAGTTGGGGATGAGAACAAGTTTAATATAAATTCTCCCCCTTTTGTCGATACAAAAAGAAGAGTTGCGAGGCGGAATGACGAAAGTACTCCCCCTTGGACAATACTCCTCCTAAATGGAGTGCCAAGGTAAGAGACATGGATTTTGAACCTACAAAGAAAAAAAGTTAGTTTCTGTTAAGATCGTTTTAGCTCGAGGTTAGTTAGACCTCATCTAGGGATTACACAATAATAAAGATAAAGAACATGTATGCAGCGGAATAAACAAAACATCTTTATTATTGATACAAGGTTTCTTCGTCATCATCTCTACTCTACAATACACCATAAGCCCCAATGCTACGTGATCAAGTGTAGCACGGTTACACTCTAACAGGAATCATAAGATTCTTGGGGCTAAACACGAATCAACAAGTCTAGGCGTTTACATGAGCTATACGCCCTAGACTACACACACACGTTTCCTGGATGTTCACATCTTGACCCACATTATAATTAATTCCCTATATCTCTTTATATAATAGAGATACTAGGGTTACAAAGGATATATACTAAATAAATAAAAGATTTGCTGTAATCTTTTTCTTTCTTTGCAAGTTTCATCCTTTGTCTCCATAGGTCCTTCATCTTTCATATTTTGTCAATATCAACTCAAAGTATAATTCCCAACAATCTTCCCCTAGTTGATATGACAAAACCAAGTAAGCACGAACTTCCCCTGAAGTTAATATGTATATGAAAGATAACGAACTTCCCCTTAAACCATGCTATATCACCAAGGATCTTCAAGTTGCAATCTTCTAAATATTCTTCTTCCCCTTTTTGTCATCATCAAATAGGGGACAAATGTAAGCAACCTTGATCTTCACAACCACGAACCACTATCATACTTCCAATTCATCTTTCCAATGTTTCAAATTACCCACCATTAAGTTTTCCGCATCTAAAAATGAACTTGAAACAAAAGAAATCAAAACTAGTAGTAGTAATAACAACTAGCAGTTGTAAACACCTTCACCTCGAATGATGCATGTAGATGGTTAAACATTTAATCAATAAGCTTCCCCTGAAACCCATATGTGAACCATCTCTCGAATGTAAGCTCCATGTAATGATCACCGATGAAGAAAACCAAATATAACGAACTTGATGAAGAAGTAGAATAACCCAAACTTGTGTCTTATGTCTTGTACTAACCACGTGACTCCAAACTTATATAAAACAGCAAATATAAGTAGACCGCAATCCCTTGACAAAATCCTCATCTTCAATGAGACACTGAGCACTATAATGTAACTCCTTTAAGTGATAGTTAACTAGGTCTTCATCCATCCACCCCTTGACCTATGAAAACTAGATTTTGACAAGTCTTCGTCACAACCATAAAGCACGAACAAGTTATCGTTAAACGTAATGGTGCCGTTTAAGATATGATAAGAACACGCATCTAAGAAACTCCACTTCACCTTCAAATAAGTGATAAAAACTTTTCTTCATAATCAATTAAATCAAATAAGAACGAGCCTTTGTATACCTTATGAAAGAACCAAAATCCAAAAATCTTTCACGTGTGTGTGCCTTCCCCTGTGTGTGTGTTGGAACCAACCGACCCATTATGAGAAGATAAAAGTCCCATGATAAAACAATTGTAGCACCGTCAATGACCCAATGAGCTTCACTTCATAATGCAAGCAAACAGCATATCGACAAAAGAAAAAACCAAAACGCTTTTCTTGTCGTACCACTTCACTGAATAAACAATCATCACATTCAAACTTGCATCCATCTGTTTTGTCGACAATAGAACCATAAGGGAGCAGTACTATCCTTCCCATGGTTATTTACATGAGCAGTGGTAACCATCGAAGCAACAGTGGAAACTAGAACGAGCAGTGGAAACGATATATATTAGCAGTGGTAACCATGAATGAGCAGTGGAAAAAGTGTTAAGCGCAACAGTGGGAACTTGAAGTGCAGCAATTCCTCAAACCATAGCTGTACATACTCCAGGAACCTCAGTTTATACTTTCTCCTTGTAACCTTACTTATACGCGTACCAGTAACCATACTCCCTTTCTTGGATCAACACCACAAATTCCATTGGATCACTCGACCTTCTACACATCAGATTCATCATACTTGCTAGGGTTCATCGTTAAAATAATTTAACTCACCAAGACTAGTAAGTGTGACAACCTTCAGCGAATAGACGATGGTATAAGGAATCAAAGTGCAGCAGCTTCTTGCATTAGATAAACGCCTTTGGAAACCTTGAAACCCTAGAAACATCGTTTAGAAGTACACAACAGATACACACAAGTTCTAGAATATAGGGTTTGCTTCAGCTTCGCATTAGAACCAGATCACAATAGAAAATACACATAGGAAGAATATAGTGATCGTTTGAAGAATAGCAGCTACCATGAACATAATTAGGGTTCTCTTCAACATATATAAGAACCAGTGAAACCCTAATCGCAAATCAATTACATCCAATCCAAAGCTGCTTTTTCTTCCATGAATTATTGACATAAAGCAATGTAGAAACAACTTCCATAATGATTTAACACGAATAGAACACGAATTTATGAAGTTGAATCAATAAAAACCCTTTAAAAATCAACTTACATAAACCTTTTTCTGCAGCAGTTTTCGACACACCAGAACTTTCACATAAAAGCTCAGATTGAAGATCCCTCCGGTGAAAATCTTCCTTGATATATAGAGAAGCTCCAGTAAAAATTTCAGCCCGATCCAACGGTTAACGAAGGATTTATCGCCATTCAAAAACTGACCTGCAGTGAGTTGCGAAAATACGAATAGTTACGAATTTTTCTTATATTTTCGACCAACCAAACCTTGTTTAATCCCACGATCACGAGCCCCTTGGCTCTGATACCACATGTTAAGATCGTTTTAGCTCGAGGTTAGTTAGACCTCATCTAGGGATTACACAATAATAAAGATAAAGAACATGTACGCAGCGGAATAAACAAAACATCTTTATTATTGATACAAGGTTTCTTCGTCATCATCTCTACTCTACAATACACCATAAGCCCCAATGCTACGTGATCAAGTGTAGCGCGTTACACTCTAACAGGAATCATAAGATTCTTGGGGCTAAACACGAATCAACAAGTCTAGGCGTTTACATGAGCTATACGCCCTAGACTACACACACACGTTTCCTGGATGTTCACATCTTGACCCACATTATAATTAATTCCCTATATCTCTTTATATAATAGAGATACTAGGGTTACAAAGGATATATACTAAATAAATAAAAGATTTGCTGTAATCTTTTTCTTTCTTTGCAAGTTTCATCCTTTGTCTCCATAGGTCCTTCATCTTTCATATTTTGTCAATATCAACTCAAAGTATAATTCCCAACAGTTTCCGCACAAGATAAACAAAGAGAAGAGTTGCGATGCGGAAAAAATGCTCTTCCCATGCTCCCCCTTGAATATTACTCCCCTAAATTGAAGTAACAAGGAAGGAATACATGGATTTTGATCCTACAAGAGAAGGTTAGTGTCACAAGATATATATGTTACCAAAGCAAGGTATAGTATAATCACAATACCTAAATGGTCAACAAACAATGCATACTTCATAGTAGAATGAATATCATTTCATGTAAAATTTGACTTTTAGAAAGTCAAAGACAAGAAATGATTTGTATACCATCCTACTTCTAAAAGTAAAAAGTAAAAAAAAATAAAAAGAAACTGAGAACGTAAAAACCTACTTCTATGAAAGAAACAAACATCACATTCGTTAATGAGAAACATCCACCTAAAACATGTTCTAAGGTTGGTGATGATCAGAACGAGTGTTGGAGGATGAACCGGGTTTTATGTTGAGAATGGTGGAGGTGGAATACTAGTGGTTTGTTTGCACTACTATGGATGAAATCCTAATATTGTTGGATTACTCAATGATGCACTAAGCATGAGGTTGGTGAGACATGACATTTAGACGTTCCAAAATGTGGTTTAGAATAAACCTCATTTCATAGGTTAGCTCACGGATGTCCCTTTGACACCCTTCACTAATGTGAGCGGTTCTCTCACAATGTCCGCAATCATGGCGAGGAAAGTTTGGTGGAAGAGGGATTTCGTTTGTTGGTGGTGGATTACTTGTGCTTGATGGAGCAAACGTGGATGGTTGAGAGGTGTTCTTATTTCCTATACTCGGTGAGTTTGGAGATGTTGCCCATACGGATGCATTTATTTCCTCATGAGAAGGAAACATTGAATCAAAGTGTTGGGAAGGCTCTTGTGGTGGTTGTTGTTGTTGAACATAATGGCGGAAGCTTGGTTCTCCGTCAAGAGGACCATGAATGAATTTGTAAATGGGGTGAAACACAAATGATTGTGGTTGTGTATGACCTTGATCTTGTGGAAAGATTGAGGGTCTAGCATAGCGGTAAGCCAAACTCTCTATCAATGATGGTTGATGAGGTTCATGATCCAATGACTCATTTGGTTGAATCATTGGTTGTTGTTGGGTTTCCATTTGGGCGATGGTGTCAAAGAGTGACAATGATGGAGGGTTTGATGATCTAGGTGATAGGTCTTCTAGAGTTTCCAAATAGGGTAGTGGTGATGTTGGTGGTGTATGGAAAAGTTCCATTGGTGTAAGTGTTGGTGATTGAGGTGATGGAGTTTTTGATGGTTGAGTTTGTTGAGAAGGTGATGTTGAATCACTTGATGTTCTAGTTGGTGGCGGAATAGTGGCTATGTTGGTATTGCAATGCTTTGGAGAGGGTGTTGGAGTAGCAAGATTGAGCAAATCTTGTATAGTGATCACATTTGTATTGCAAGGTGTTGAAGATGGTGTTGGAGTAGCAAGGTTGAGGATATCTTGGATAGGTGAAGAAATGTCAAGAGATGAATCACTTGATGATGATGAGCTTGGTTTGATGGTTTTGTTGAAGCAACAAGGTTTTACACTAATCCTAGCGGTTTTTCTAATGGATCTTGATGATTCGGATGAGGTGTTGGATTTAGTCATCTCAAATCTTTGGTTAGCTAGAATTTTGGGATTGAGAGAAGTAATGGTGTTGGTGTGAATTTGGGGTGTTCTAAGGTGGTCAAATTTATAGGGAGAACATGTCATGGAAAGGAGTGTTTGGATTTGATGTGTTCCATACAAATTTGATGGTTCCTAATCATTTGGAAGATTTCCAAGAATTTGTCAAATCATTGGAGGTCAATCCAATGAAGTTAGGTGGAGTGAAAGACTAACTTATGCACTGAATGCTATGTGATTATGGGAAGTGATTTGGTTGAAAATGTTCTAAGGATTTCAAGGATCCTTTTTAAGGGTTCCTTAGGTTAGTTATGGTTGAATTTGAATTTTGGCGGGAATAGGATTCCTATTGGTTCTAGTGAGTAAAAAGGTTCGTAATGTGTTTGTTGGAGTTTAGGAAGGATGTTCCTCACTAAAGAAAATAATTTGGAGTTTAAAAAGAATGAAATTTTAGAAAAATAAAGGAAAATTTTCTGTAGGTGTCTGACGGAACCCTGAGATATCAAGGGCGGAACCCATTTGAGGGTTCTGTCTGATCTGTTGGGCCAAAACTGGGTTACCCAGATTTTTACAATGGCGGAACCCTGTTGAAGGTTCCGCCGGATCCGCCAGACCCCAAAAAGTAGACAGTCCGCATTTTTGACCGTCGAGACGATTTTAAAATTTTCCGAAAACTCCTAAAAATAAAAATTTATCACATACCTAATTAGGAAATGCAAAAAATGGACATGTAGCACTCCTACTATTGGACTTAGACCGGGGGCTAGCGATTTTCACTATACTTAGTGAAATTTTCCATAAGCATAAAATTTTGACAAACATCTTAAATGTCATCAATTTGCATAATTGTTAATACATAACATTGTCCGAAGAAGATAATAAAGCATGGAAGTACAAAGCAACACAAATCACATAGTTTAACCCATACCAAGTTCTAAAAACTACACAATGCCAAACGCTCCTTAAACACACATCTCACAACCGATCTATCTTCTTCTTGAGCTTTCCTAGGTACCTTCCAAAGCACTTGAATATTCCTTTGGTTTGCTTGAATTCTTCGGATGCATTGCTAATGACGGGAAGTTCTTGAAGGTAGTCTAAAGGTGGTAGCTTAGAGTTAGGAAGATTATCGTTATCGCTCATATCGTATGATGATGATGATGGTGAAGGAGAGCGAGTACGCTTGCCCTTAGCTTTGAAGACTCTTTTATCACTTAGAGGAACGAATATGTGAGGAACGAAAGTGTAATCAAGGCAAATTCCCTTATTGTTAGGAGGAATGGGCGAGATTGCTCTAAAGAGACAGGTGAGAAGCATTCCATAAGGGAGAGCGGTTGTTCCAACCAAGGATATGTCGATCATTCTTTTGGCTAAGTAGTAAGCTAAGTTGAAGGGTTGGCCAGTGGAAATGCTAAAGAGCATGTAGCTAAGACATGTGTTGACATGATCTCTATTTCCTATGGAATTTATGACGTTGGCTCTAAGAATTTCTTCCCATTTCTTAAATTGTGGTTTAAGCTCATTGAGTTCCATACCAAAAGGGTCCTTATTTACCTCATTCCCCGAACGATTCTTCCTAGTGGTTGAGGTCCTAACAAAGAGATGCTCACGAATTTCTTCCTTATTCGCAAGAGGAGTGTCGTATGGATGATAACGCTCAATGGAATCAAGACTTGAAAGAGGCCACTTATCCGTGTAGAGACATGTACCAACATTAGGGACACCGAGAATAGTGGCAAAATCTTTTAAGGATATGAAATGTGGATGTTGATTGGTTGAGAAGGTTAATGAGATCTTACCATAGTCATTGAAGGAAAGGCTTATAGTTGCATAGAACTCCAAAATAAACCTAGGACAAATTGGCTCATCTATGTCTAGGAGGCAATCAAAGTTGATAGAGGCAAGGTTTTGACGAATGGAAGTTCCTTTTAGGAAGGATGGATCAATGGTTCTTCCTTCATGAACATAACGTTTTTCTAGATCCTTAAAGGTTTCAACTTGATCCTTAGTAAGACCTTTGGTCCTATGGTGTTTGGGTAAGTAATTAAGGGTGTCCTTGTGATCGGAGAATGTTGCGGGAGGCATGTTGATTCCTAGAAAATACAAAATTTCACATTTAAGTTTAGGTTAACGATTTTTACAATGTAGATGCTCTAATGTGTTCCTATATGTCAAAACGTGGAGACGTGGTTATCTCGACTCATTTTGAAGCTCAAAGCATTTTATGAAACACATTTTGTTTTAAAACAAACGATAACCCACGTGCTCCTAATTTGATGTAGCTTCCTTTGAGTGTATTTGAAAGTACATATTACTTATGCAAATGATATTTTCATAATGTTTTTCATTTGTTTTAAAAATGTGGTGATGGTTATGTTTTAATTTGGGAAGCAATTTTTGAAAGACGATGTACTTGGTGTGTTTGGTAAATCATGATAATGTTAATCAATATGCAATTCCTAACCAATTAGAATTATGACTATTTTGTTCATATCCATGAATTTTCAATTTTATGCATAAACCCTAAGATTGTGAATGAGTGGGAATCTTATGTATGAATTAAGGAAATGATTATGCAAAGAGTATTTACAAGGTTGAATGAAGAGGTCAATGATTGAGTGAAAGCCCTAATTTTCGTGTGTGAGAGTGTTCTTGAGTGAATAATGGCTGCTTGTGAGTTGTGGTTTATGATTAGGGTGTGTTTGGTTTAAATTTAAACAAGAGTTAATTTGCAGACTGGGCGGACCAGGCGGAACCAATAAGAGGGTTCCGCCCGTCTAGTCGCAAGGTTCCGCCGGTTCAGCAGAGGGAAAAACTTCAATGATTTGTTTTGATTTTTGTGTGTTTATTCTAATGTTCAAAACTATGGTTTTAGGTTTCATGAGTCCTAAACTAAATATAAGAGGGATGAATGATTCTCATTCAAGAGGTTTTTTGAAAACGTCGACAATATGAAACTTTCTTGGTTGAGATGTTCCTCAATGAACATTTTTACCAAGGCAATGATGATGGATCACAATATGTTAATTGAGAACACATTGGATCGGATTGTCGCTGAAGTCAATGAGACTATTGAAAAGAGGAATTCCGTTGTTGACGAGAGTTTGCTTGTTCTAACGGAGCTTGTTGATGTGCTTCTCCATCCGACACTGGTTTGAGAGCCTTAAGCTTCTTAGAGAATCATTGGGTAGGTAAGTATAAAAGTGCAAGTACCACTTGTGCTTTTTCTATCAACTTAATTACCGACATAATTCTAGTTGGCATACACTATGTTTTCTATTCCCGTTCCTTTGGGATACCATACTCCTAGGTGTGTAGTACCTTTTGATGTATCCAAATAATCTCTTCCGAAAGAATTGTTTTAGGATCTTCTCTAATACGAGCACATAGACAAGCACTAAACATAATGTTGGATCTATTTGTTGTGAGAACAAGTAAACTTCCAAACTGTGACAAACGGTAATTTTTCCCTTATATTTTAAATAATAAACGCCCATTTATTATTATTGGACTATTTGGCTAAGCATACATGAGCTTACATAACTATTTCGGGAAGTGAACCCGAACACTGTGTCTACGATAACCCACTACTACGTTTATTTTTACCAAGAAAAATATGAAAATATTACTTGATGACACGCTAGTAATTATTTACCGAACTGAGAATTTATTTCGAGCACAGCACGAACGCATATCGACAGTGTTTTAACTATGGCAGTCACAAATAAATAAAAAGCAGTATTATAAATACATCCCTTAAAAATCTATTACCAAAAATACAAAATACATTTAAAAACCCACTCACTTATCTATATACAAAANAAAAAAAAAAAAAAGGTAACGCATGATATAAACCCACGCCCCCTCACAAATCTCAAAAACCAAAAAAAAAAAATACATCTTCTCTCTTTATCCTCTTTCTCTCTTTCCCAGTACATCCCCTCCCAAAAGAAAAATCAAGAACCATAACATTATTAAATCAAAAATCAAGAAAAGGAGTATGAACACAAAAATTAACCCTCGAGATTGGGTCTCCAAACCCACCCTTGCACGCCAAGAGAAGCTGTCACCTTTCTCCTCTCCCAAAGTTGAGTCACGAGATAACATAAGAAGACACCAAAGCTTGAAATTTAACCATTTTTGGTTAATATCAAATAGTGATGTTCTAAAGGTAGGATTAGGGTTGTAAAAATTCGTTTTCTTTTAAACCCACTCGACCCATAAGGCACCACACTCATTCTTTTGGTGTGGCTGCTGCTTGGATCCGAGTTGGAGCTCTTTTCATCACCTTCTTCAAAAATATTGTAAGAAACTTTGAACCCTAATTTTTATACATTGTTAATTGTTATTTATTTGATAGGGCTTTTGTAATTAGGGTTGAATTAGACACCATGGTATACTTTAATTGAAGGAAAATTTTTGTATAAACCTGTTTGGATAAATTTTGGGAATCGAATGAAATTTTTTTATGAAGTTGATAGAATTTTCATAGGGCTTTTGCAATTCATGTGAATTGCGAAAGAATGGTATAAGTTAATTGGAGAAAAACTAAGATTTTGATTTGTTAAGAAATTAGGGCTTGTTATATTTTTTTTTGAAACCTTGTGGTAATGAAGTTTTGTGGATGATGAAATTGATAGTGATTATGATATTGTACATTTTTTTTCCTTTTTCCTTGTTGCTTGCTGTCGAATTGGAGCATGTATACAAGTTATATAATTTTTTTTTCTTTCCTGCTCCTGCGAACACAAGGGGATACAACCTGCTCATGTATTATTATTATTATTATTATTTTCTGGTTCTACTGTTTATTTATTCTTTTTGTTTTATTGCTGGTCCTTACCACATTAAACATAAATGTATTAGTGGTGTTAAAATTTAAAGTGAAAACTAGTAATAAGTATTGGTGATGCAAAAACTAAGCAACTGCTCATATTTTTTTTGTATGCGAAAGACAGTTGGGCCAAGCCCAACTCGCGGCCCAAATATAAACAGCCCAACCCACGGCCCAACTTATAAAGTAACCCAATTAATATAACAACCCAAAATAAAATAGATACTCGGCCCAATAACTTTCCGAAAGCCCAATTCGTATAACAAATATTAGAGGCCCATTTAAAATCCGTAGTAGTATTTAAAAATCGGTTTAGATATAAAGTCACGAAAATATACACTTAAACTAAAACACAAAACTCCCGAGGTTCATTTAAGGGACTATCATTTTTACTCGATCACTATTATTAACATACTTTCGGACATGTATAAAATGGTGTGACGAAACTTATTTACCTCTAAACTCGTATACGGGACGTGTCCGACTTATTGACAAGATATACAACTAACATTACTTTTCCAACTTAATTTATTTTTTTCTTAACTAACATCATCTATCAATTTTATATATATAACTAGCAATACTTTTCTTAACATGATTTATTTTCCTAATTAGCATTTTATCAACTATAAGCATATACATATAAATAAATTCAAGAAGTTTTAAATATAATTTATTTTTTTTACAAACTTTTAGTTATATACACTATATAAACATTTGTTTACCGTTTGCCAAATTCAACCATAATACGTATCGGAATATATATATACACATAGGTATTAAAGAATTCTTTGACGATATTATCATACACATTTAATACCTATCGATACTATTTATTTTATTCCTCATTGGAACTAATAATGATTCATGCCTTTTTACCTTATTATATAAGTTTACACGTAACTGAACTCATATACTTCTATAAACTTACACCAACAAAACTCCTTGAACCCTTTTCAAAATTATTTGAATATTGGTTATTCTTAAATTATAAATTGCAAACTAAATACTGCCGTACTATTCTAGGTCACGTGTCGGTGCCGCTCACTTTCTCTACTTGACTTTTCACTACGAGACTACTACTTGCTGAGGTGAGTTTATAGCCCCACTTTACTTATACTTGTTTTACAACTATGGGGTGAGAAACATGCAAAACATTTTCTGGACCACTATACTATTTCTATTTCTCCAAAACTATTGCGTAGTTAGCCTAAGCCCCTGAACCCACTGTTATGCCCACTTTCATGAGCCGTTAGTTCCTGCTAGGAAGCGCGATTGATATAGATAGATCTATTGGGGGTGACTCCCCCCGTTCGGTTGGCCAGACGGGTCAATGCGGGCGTATACCAAGTCGGATTACGAGTGTATTGGGTTAAACACTCGCTATGGGCCCTGTTTATTATATTTATGTGCTATATAGTAGCGCACTGAACTGTCTAGCTTCGGTTGCATGAACTTAGTGCTAGCGCGATAGACTATTTAGTATGACATTATATGTGTTGTAATGCTCGTACACAAAACTATATGGTCCACACTGTTTACTAAACCTATAGACTCACCAGCTTTTTGCTGACTTTTAGCATGTTTTTCTCTGGTGTTTGAGCTATTTGTTACTGGCAAGGCATGGCAAGGCGCTGGTCACAAAACTATTTACTGAAGTGTTTTCACACAATGACATGACTTGTTTTTATGGGACCATTAAACTTTGGGCTTACCTTTTTATTCTCAAAACTTGATGTAAACTTAAAATTTTAATCTAATGTATTTTAACGGAATATGTATTCCGTTCTTTATTTCCTTGCGTTGTGATTTCCAATTAGTAGCACCCCATGACCCGAATGCTTCCGCTGTACCAATTTTAGGGGTGTTACAGATTGGCATCAGAGCTTAGGTTATAGAGAACTAGGTACATATAAACCCTAAACTATAACCGCTTTTTACAAAAACAAGTCCCGGTGACCGCCACTTGCCTGCCTGCCTTATTTGTCATTTTACGTATTGGTTACTTGCCACTTTACTTGTTGTTTACTTGTCTTAATTACCATTGCGTTTTGTTGATTTTACTCTACTATACTTAAGCTATAAGTATTTTCTATACACTTACACACTTATACCGCCTTTGTCACAGACTATGTTTCCCTTCGACGTCACCGAAGACATCACTCACACCCCATCATTCCCTCGGACTGCACTACGTTCTGATGATCCGTACATGCAGGTGCTTGAGGCATATCATGCACCAGACCCTGACACCACTGAGCCCACACCTGCTCCACCACTACCTACTCAATCAGCACCTACTCTCACTACTGACCACATACCTGCTCAGCCTACACCTACCTCTACTACCGATCCTACTCATATTACCCCATCTACTCAGATCCCCACTACCAGGCGTCGGGCTACTTACAGGAGTGTCCGGGGACGCCGCATCCAGTCATCATCCACATTACTCTCACCAGGTAGGAGGACCCAAGCAGCATATGAGGGTACCCCTACTTCATCCCCTGACCATTCACCGCTTTGCCAGAGGCTTAGGAGGGCTACTGAGTCATATTCAGCTGAGGAGTCAGAGTCAGACCCAGCAGAGGAATCAGACCCGACAGAAGAGTCAGACCCGGATGAGGATCCCGAAAAAGAACCTCTACCAGTTGAGCATACCACAGATGCCCAGATACAGGACACGAGTATGGATGTTGATACACCTTTGGGGTTAGGACAGAGAGCAGCCATGCTCCGTACTGGAGAGGAGGATTTGGATGTTGCCCCTTCTACATTTGAGATTGGACAGAGCTCTAGGGGTGCTTATCGGGGAGATGATGAGGGAGTGACATGGCGAGACATTGAGTGCGTGTTTAGCACTATACCTTGAGTGGAGAGTCAAGATGATACACCTTCTCATGTACCACCTTCTCCATCTATTCAGGTTTCTACACCTCAGGCTGCCTCACCACCTGAGGAAGGAGAGGTGACAGGTATGGAGCAGATTTTCATCTTACTAGGGTCTCAGGCAACCCTGCTTGATGAGCATACTCAGCAGTTAGAGAGGTTGGGGGTATTGGATGATAGGACGGGTATGTTAGACAGGGAGCTTGAGGGCATGCGCCGTAGGATAGGGGATATGCAGAGAGAGCTGAGGTCAGTTTGGGATACCGCTTGGGGTCAGTGGCAGAGGATGCATGAGATGGAGTTCCAGATTGGTAGTTTGACTAGGGCTGGACAGGAGGACCGTTACGAGATTTTGTCGGCAAGAGGCCGCATTGCATCACTGGAGACTAGACTTGAGGCACAGCTGGCTGTCAACCAGGAGTTTAGTAGACGTTTGGAGCGGTTTGAGGCCACACAGGAGGAGATTTTGGAGGGACTAGGATCTCTGAGCCTCGAGTAGCATCAGTACTAGTGTTGTTGTATTTGTCATATGAGCTTTATGATTGTAGTACTTTTCTTTTCATTTGAGACTTGTATTCCCACTTATGTATTCGAAACTTGTACTTTCTATCGATGCACCATGAGCTTGTAATTTTGTGAACGCATATTATTCTAATTTATAACAAGATTGGTTGTTTAATCTATCGTGTTATTCTCTCTATGATTGATTTTATCCGCATCCACTACATGTGGTAACTATACTATTGTATAACGACAAACTCTTATTATGATGTCTTATATATTTCTTTCCATCTTGTGATGTAGCAAAATGGCTCCTAAACGGAAATCAACCAAAACTACTCGTGCAAATCCAAACACTGCCAAGACCACTGCAACCACTCCACCCGTATTGGACCAAGACATGCTTGACCAGCTAGTTGAAGAACGGGTAGCAGCAGCGCTGGCAGCAGCAAATGTGAACACTTCGACTACTGATGTCGGAAATTCCAGACCTACAACAAACAACAACCGCGGCTGTAACTATCAAGGATTCAGAAAGACAATGACTGATTTCTTTGGTGGAAACGAGGGAGCCGTGTATTTAATCAGGTGGATGGAAAAGTTGGAAACTGTATTCAGGATATGTGGTTGTGCAGACGAAGACAGGGTCAAGTTTGCATCATTCACTTTCAAAGAGGCTGCTTTGACATGGTGGAATAATTATCTGAAGTCCGCCGGCTTTGACGCCGCCTACTCAATGCCCTGGGAAAACTTTCGGGACATGGTACTCAAGAAGTATTGCCCTCGCAACGAGGTCAAAAAGTTGGAAGTCGCATTCTGGAACCTCAAGGTGCAGGGTACCAACATGGCAGCGTACAACCAACGCTTTCAAGAGTTGGCTCTACTATGCCCGGAGAGGGTCCAAACCGAGACCCGCTTGCTTGAGAGGTACATTGGGGGATTACCCCAAACCATCAAGGGAAATGTCACTACCTCTAAAGCCGCAGATCTCCACGAGACCATGGAAGTGGCTAACAAACTGATGGACCAAGTGATTGAAGATTCAGCTGAAACAGTTGGAAGTAATAAGAGAAAATGGGACGACCATTCCCGAAACAACAACAACAATCATTACCCAAACAAAAGACAAGAAGTTGCTAGAGTTTACACTGCGGGGCCAACAGAGAAAAAGGCGTACGCAGGAAACTTACCATTGTGTAATCGCTGTAAGTTGCACCACAAGGGACAGTGCACGGTCAAATGTCACAACTGCCAAAGAATAGGACATATGACCCGGAATTGTAAGTCGAGACCCCTCGCAACTGCACAAGTTGCACCCGCCAACAACCCGAAGGCTGAGATAACCTGTTTTGGCTGTGGTGAAAAAGGGCATTACCGGAGCAAATGCCGAAAGCCCAGGAACCTGGGAAATGGTGGAAATCGCGGTAACCAAGGTAATCAAGGAAATCAAAGGAACCAAGGACCTGGCACAAATCAAGGAGCTGTGGGGCATCAAGGGAATCAAGGAAATGGCGAAGGAGCCCGTGGAAGGGTCTATGCAGTGGGCAGGATGGAAGCCCAAGAGGACCCAAATGTCGTGACGGGTACGTTTCTTTTAAATAACTGTTATGCATCTATATTGTTTGATACGGGAGCGGATAGGAGCTTTGTTTCAACTGCTTTTAGTCCATTACTTGATATTGCCCCAACCACTCTAGACAATATATATGATGTTGAGTTGGCCAATGGGAACGTAGAAAGAGTAGACACCATCATTAGGGGTTGTAGCTTAAACTTGTTAAACCACCCTTTCAACATCGACCTCATGCCGGTAGAATTGGGTAGTTTCGATGTCATTATCGGTATGGATTGGTTGTCAAAGTACCATGCCGCCATCATTTGCGACGAGAAAGTCGTTCGACTACCCTATGGGGACGAAGTCCTAATCATCGAAGGCGACAGAAGAGACAGAAGAAACGCGTCAAGACTAAATATCATCTCGTGCACAAAGGCCCATAAGTACATCGAGAAAGGATGTTACCTCTTCCTAGCACAAGTTACCGAGAAGAAAGAAGAGGATCCAGAGGAAAAACGCTTGGAAGATGTACCCATCGTGAGAGACTTCCCGGAGGTCTTCCCTGAAGACTTACCTGGACTCCCGCCAACCCGAGAGGTCGAGTTTCGAATCGATTTGATACCTGGTGCTGCACCTGTGGCACGAGCACCCTACCGACTAGCTCCGACAGAACTACAGGAACTAGCAAGTCAATTGTCGGAACTGTCAGAGAAAGGATTCATCAGGCCAAGTTCCTCGCCTTGGGGAGCTCCGGTCTTGTTTGTTAAAAAGAAGGACGGATCTTTTAGAATGTGCATTGACTACCGAGAACTGAACAAGTTAACCATCAAAAACCGATACCCACTCCCGAGAATCGACGATTTATTTGATCAACTTCAAGGTTCTTGCATCTACTCAAAAATCGACTTGAGGTCCGGATATCATCAACTCAGAGTTCGAGAAGAGAATATTCTAAAAATTCCTTTTTGCTGACTTTTAGCATATTTTTCTCAGGTGTTTGAGCTATATGTTACTGGCAAGGCATGGCAAGGCGTCGGTCACAAAACTATTTACTGAAGTGTTTTCACACAATGAAATGACTTGTTTTTATGGGACCATTAAACTTTGGGCTTACCTTTTTATTCTCAAAACTTGATGTAAACTTGAATTTTTAATCTAATGTATTTTAACGGAATATGTATTCCGTTCTTTATTTCCTTGCGTTGTGATTTCCAATTGGTAGCACCCCATGACCCGAATGCTTCCGCTGTACAAATTTTGGGGGTGTTACACAAACATTTCTCTATGTTTAGTTTTACCTACGGATTCACTAATCTCATTCTTGATAAGTCATATAAGACTTAATTATTGTGAACTTGTGAGTAATTAGGAATGTCTTTGAGTGATTATTCCTTGTTTTTGGAGCTTGCTTATGTTTTCAAAAAGTCTTTCATAGATTGATACTTCATTCATTTTATCTATTTTGAAAGATTTATTTTTGATCGTTGTTTTACTCTAATGTCCAAAAACTATTTTTATCGAGTTTGTTTAATTACAACTATGATCCATAATTCAAGTTTTATGACCTTGTCAATATTACTTGATTCAATGTTTGACACAAGATGAGAGATGTTATTTTCATTTTGAACTTTTGTCCTTAATGTTGTGACACTATGACTTATGAATTCTTGGACATCTATTTTTAATAGTTCATCTTCCTTGCTATTTTTCTTAACTTACTTGTCTTACCATCGTTGGACTTTCGACTAAGTCATCATCTACCAAAAATGATATCTTAGAAGGAGGTGGTCTCTCGTCGAATGTTGGATTCAACGACTCCTCGACTCTTTAGGTTTCTTTATTTAAAACACTATAAATTTTGATGTTTTATAAATATCCAAGAGATACAACATCATAAGACTATGGGTCGAATTTGATGTGTAAATCCTAGATGTTTATAAATCATTTTCTCCCAATCATCCTAATGTATCCTAATGTGGTTTATTTTCCTTTGTGTGTCTTATATGAGATTTTATTAAAAGAGTGGTTGAATTAAGACACGATTGAAAATATAGTATTAAGAGATGTTGTGTTACAAATATTTGTGAAATGTTTTGATTTACTAGATTTGCAAGCATCACAAAAGTGTTGGTTGTTTAATCACTTCGGAGATTCTTAGTTAGCTCACTTGTAGACAAGTATTAAGTGAGACTCACTCAAGAGTTTCTCGTGTCGAATCCCGAAAGTTTAAAGAGCTAAAGCACCTTATATCTCCTATTCATTGTAACTTAGAAATCCTTTAAACAAGGAGAAGCTAATCTATGTTATAACTAACTAAAGAAAGAACAACATAGAGTATGCACAACAAATACTACACACGATAAATCTTAATGATAACAAGAAAAGACAATAAAAGGTAAGTTGAAGAAATGTGTACCTTTTAAGTTCCATGAAAAGATTGTAAAGAAGATAATCATTAAGCATTCATTCTTGTCATGAAGGAAAGCTTGGAAACTCAATTACTCATGAATCCAAGGAGGTTAGATAAACATATAAACGCATAAAATATGATATCCTTAGATCATAAGCTTCTATTAGAGATTGAGATACTTCTAAATATCTCTTCTAGGCTCAACAAACTTTACTTGCTCTTTACTTGTTAATGGTGCATTTGAGTTAAATCCTAAACCGGTTTTATCTCTAAATGACTTTTGACTTTTCAACAATCTTTCAAGAGATTTTGAACTTTTTTCAAACTTAGCCAATATTTTTCCTTTTTCATTTTGCCTTTTAATTTCATGTTTGTATTCTAGACATATTTTGCATCCTAGATCAATTTCAATATTACTTTCAAGTCTAGACATTTTATCTTCTAACATTATCTCTTTTTCAAGATTGTTCACAAGAGATTTTAAATGTTCATTGTTAAAGATAGTTTTTAGGTCCATGTTGCATAAAAGTTTAGACTCATTTTCTAATTTAGAAAATTCTAGGATAAATGTGTCAAAGCAAAAGTGTTTGGTTTCAAATTGTACCTTTCTTGATGTTTTACCTAATTGAGAATCACAAACCGGATAGTTGACTTCATCTTCATCCGTATCATTCCATGAATTGTAAGCAAGTTCTCTTTGAGCTTGACATAAGCAATCATCTTCACTTACACCTTCATTTAAAACATTTACACTAGTAGCACATGTATTTACTTCAACTAAGTGTCTATCTATTAGTTTTTCTAAGACTTCTAACTCATGTGTGAGATCGAATTGATCATCTTTGACTTGACATATTTCTTGATGAAAGTTGATTATATTTTTCCAAATATCATTGGCCGTTTGACAAAAATACACTCTTTCATATTCAATTCTCGGTAAAGCTTTATAAATCATTATCTTAGCTTTAGTGTTTTTATCAAACTTAAGATAATCATCTTGATTTTTAAAACTTGTTTTTGTTGGTTTGAAATCAACAATAGAAATAATGTGCCAAAGATCTTGATCAATTGATCTCACATAATTTTCAAATTTACTTTTCCATTCAAGGAAGTTTTCTTTTTTAAATAGCGGTGGCCTTTGAATATATTGCCCTTCTTTGAGATTTTCAAAATCCATGGATCGATCCAAGTTTTAAAATACAATATATTTTAAAGATCTTGAGTAACGTAGCTCTTGATGCCAATTGTGGAAAACTAGAAGGGGGGTTGAATAGTTTACCGCTTTTTAACTTGTTAATCTTTGAAAAGCTTTACGTGTAATTGACGATTCTAACTAATTATCAATAATTAATAAGAGAGTATAAAAAATAGAAAAGATCAAACCAAAACACGATTGTTTATCGTGGTTCGGCTACAAGGACTCTTTTTCCTTGCCCTACATCCACGCCCCGAGTTTCCAACTCGAGAGTTTCAAGCACTAGTCAACAAGCTCCTTTCACCGGTGGAGAAACCTTTACAATCGTCGCTTACACTTTATCCGGTACAAAGCTAGATACCGGGTCCTAGTTCAAGGTAGAACCAACCTAACGTCGCCTATCGACTATTTCCGACACTAAGCTAGATGTCGAGTTCTTTTACAAGGGTACAACCACTCCCGTCACACTATGTATTTTAAGGCCTAAAATACTAACCGATCACTCTTGAATATACACAAACAAATGAAGTATAAACTACACTAAGTTTATATGAAGTTAAGCTAACAAGTCTTGCAACGTTGTGTTGAATACTTGTAATTTCTTGGATGAACTTGTGAACTTCCTTTCTACATAAGACAATCACACAAGTGAGTTTCTACTGAGTTAGATGAGAGTATATGTGTAAAATATGACTCTAAGTGATGGATGATTTCTTGCAAGTGGTTTGGTATTTATACCCAAACAAACCATCAGTCTGGTGGATACAGCGGAACCAAAGAATGGGTTCCGCCCATGTACCCCCTGGGTTCCGCCAGATCTGACAGTCAAAGCTTACAAGAAAATCTTTCCATATCAAGCAATGTCACATCAAGTTACTTCTAGTCAAACACTCAAAGTTGGAATACTTCCAAAGTGTGTAAGAAGTCCTATGGAGAGTCAAACACTCAACCTTTCCATAAATGCATATGATGTGATATTTATACTTACTATATTAAGAAATATAACAATGTTATTATTAATATGAAGTATAAAGTCTAGTTACACAAGACTTAGAAACTAAAATGGTGTTTTACTATAAACTAAACTTTACACTTTGTTATTAACAAAACTTTAGCAAAGATCGTAAAATATAAATAACGTTTTTAGGCGATATTTGTATTAACAATTAACTTTAGCCTTCACTTGCAAATTAGCCATCATTGATTCAAAAAATGCTACAGAAAACACCGAAGCATAATGTCCTAACTCCTATCAAACCCGTTCATGTACCTACATATCCATTACCATTATTAACCATACATACAGTGAACTGAATGTTTTGTCATTACCAATTTTAACTAATGCCTCTAGATAACTGTTTCTTTCAACTTCAAATTTATAGTTTAGTTCCAATCCACCATGCCTGTATTTGATCTTATATTTTCACAACTCAACCAATAAAGGGGCAAAGGGCTTTCAAAGATCACTAAATTTGTATACCAACTCCTACGATTAATAAGCAAACTTGCTAATTAAAGAGTACATCTAAATCTTGTAAACAGTCAACTTGAAGCTTGGTAATTCTAATGGACCAAACATAAAGACAAAACTCGCTAACAAATTCTATTACATCACTTCTTGAAGGAAAAACAAAGAAGAAATTAAACCAATAATGAAGGATAACCAACATTAACCATCACTCTAAGAGTAAGATAGTCACGTTGATCCGTAAGATTTTATAAATGGTGCCCGACGTATATTGTAAGAAATACCTAAGAATCTAAAGCAAGAAAGGTTAACTAATTAACACCATTTACATCATTGCTGCAAATAAAAAGGATATAGGCATGACTACGTGCCAAATACAGTGAAGTACTGATAAAACCTCAAACTGTAATTGGTGGCAGAGGCTTCCTAAATAAATTTTCGCTTTTAGAATAACTAAAAGTTCACTAATCATATATAGTTTCCAACTTTAAATAATTATAGAAGTATATCTACACAAACTATCAATGAACATACATTCCTATTGATAAAGTTGGATACACGTTTTGTCAGAACACATACTAAACAGGTCATTGTTCATAACTTCATATACACTTCCCGACTTTAAAGGAATTTTAGAAGACCATGTAACATCAACCAACTCCATCAAAATAAAATAAAATAAAATAAAACATAATTAAAAAAAAACCTTATAAAACTTAAACCAGCTTCAAATGCGCAAACACTAACAAAAGAGCACAAATGATAACCCTAAATAACAAAAGTTTATCAGTTCAATAATAACAACTACTTAGAATTCTCTAGAGGAAGAATTAAATGGAGAGTTGCCATACACATCAGTAAGCATCCCTACAAACAAAATTGACATAAATCACATACAAAGATGACAAACAAAGAGTCCATCAGAATTACGTAACGGGTTTTAAGGCAGGTTTGAACAACTCTTACCATTTTACGTTATATCGTATATCAACACAAATAAAACAGATATTAAACTACTAAAATTGATCCATTGTACACCTTTAACACTAATTTTAGTTTCAAATGGTTGATCGTGTTAGGGCAGGTAGTTTACTTATGAGTAGTTAGCGGAGGCATTATTCTACACATTCGAATTAATCAATTCTGGTTTTATTTACTCTCAAAGGGTTCATTTTGCTACCTCTTGCAAGTATATTTGTTTAAGAACTCTTTCTACAAAACATGACTTTAACTGATAGCCTTAATCTCACAAAGAATTAACCTTACAGATTGTGCTGAGGGCTACCCTTGGTCTAATATTAGTAATTTTACAGCCAATTAATATCGTAACCCCTGTATTGATCGGCTGCCCAACTTATTTTTCTTACTCTAGTAAGTATCCAAAACAATATGAATCAACTAAAATTATGATCATACATTCAAACCCTTATCAATTGCACTACGTATACATAATTCAATCACTAAATTTAACCAATCAAATAAGTACGCAAAGTTGCAATTTAGTTTGTCATTTTAACAATCGCTTTGTGCGCATCTTTTTACATGAAATTCGAAAGTGAAAACTTAATCAAAACTGAGCTAAAAGAAAGTGATAACATAACCAATTTATTATAAATCTTCGGAAATTACCTAAAAGATGTTGTTAAGAAGAATAACCTGGAAAAACATAGACCAAGTCCAGAAACCAAACTATATATTCAATACACAATAAGGTTCGCCTCAAGTTACAGCCTACCAAACACAAATCAACTTCATAAATAAAAAACTACTACTCACAGTAATACACAGTTAAAATAAAAAAAACATATCAATAGATCAATACACTTTTTATATTCTATACTATAGAGTGTATTCAGTTACAGTTAATAAATGACAATTACCTTGGCTTCAATCTCTGCTAACTGACGAATTACATTCTACACATGAATTAATCCGGATATTTAATTTTTTCTTTTTTACTATGCAACTTAATAACTTATCAAAGACGGTTTCAAATTAATTAGATCTGTCGAATGATTGCTGGGAAGAAATAACTGAATTAGAGTTTGGGAAAGAATTGGAAGGAGAAAATTGCGGAGAAGCCAACACGTCATATGAAGGTTACGTGGATTACTTAATATTGTGACACGTACTCTCATATTATCTTGATTTAGTTTATAGATTGTGACACATACTCTCATATTATCTTGATTTAGTGTATAGATAGATGTTTTGTGGAAAATAAGGAAAACAAATATCGCGTTTAAATTAACGTTTTTCAACAAAATATTTTGCAAAACACAAAATCCTTTATTTTCTAACTTAACAAAGAAAATTACTAAACAAATTTTGGTTGTTTTCCTTGTTTTCCTTTTTAACCCACAACCCTTCTTCAAAATAGAAAATACAAACATCAACTAAATGCGTTTTCTATATTTTCAAGTGTTTTGTGGAGATAAATTTCCTTCCAAATTTTTACGAAACTAGAGATAGAAAACAAGAGAATTTTTCTCCAACTAAACGCACCCTTAATGTTTCATATTTTTGCAAAACAACCATTTTCACTAACTTTCGTTAGTTTTCTCGTTAAGTGCACGTGAAATGACTAATACACCCTCGTCTATGTCACAATTACTCTTTTTAATTTGCAAATAATGTCCTTGCACTATCCTCTATCACCACCCCCTCTACCACCACACGACCATCGCCACCACCCTCCACGACCACTGTTACGCCCCGTGTCCGATTTGACCAAATATTTGAACTTTTTTGCGCGGAAACGACATGACCCAAAACTGACCTTCTGTTACTCTTCAAAGAATTGACAACGACCTATTACAAACCAGCCTTTAAGACTATTTTTAGATGAAACTAGACTCAATTACCTTTAAAATGATGGGTGGTACGACTTCTAACGAGTTACGGATTAAAAGATATGATTTTTCTAACATGACACATTTTCTGTACTAATTGCTGTCCCGTTTTCATACTTATCTAAAACGACTAAAACTCAACTTTTATAACTCGACAATTTACAAAACTTTCCAGAAATCATTAGGACATTATAAATATCAAATATGTACATAAACATGGTCACGAAACTTAAAATTGGCCAACGTAAAAATATGAAACTTGTAATGATTGATTAAACTTATTAATATACTCCATATTAATATACTTGATGAGTGATAAGTTTAAAGGGAGTTCGTAAATACAGACGTGAAAAATACTTTCCTTTCTATTTAAGTAATTTTATTCATAAATCATATTGTTTGATTAACACTACCAGTATTTATACACCCCCCGTCCCAATTCATTTGTCCACTTTTGACTTTTATGGTCTTTCTTTTGTAAATTTGACTTTAAATTTTTTTGTTTATGTTATATAATACTTGATGAAAATTATACCCAATGAAAATACATTTAATTCCAAATCCATTTATATATTTTACATCAAGTATTATATAACACAAAAGATAATATTTAAGGTCAAAGTTGTAAAAGAAAAACTTCAAAAGTCAAAAGTGGCCAAATAAATTGGGACAGAGGGAGTATATCTCTAGTAATTGTATAAACACTTTTGAAGTACGGGTTATTATAACATTGCCTCCTTAAAATGATTTCGTCCCCGAAATCAACGTGAGATAAATTATGATTTTTCTTTACGGGTCTTTATAACATATCCACCTTAAAAATGATTTCGCCCGCGAAATCAACGAAAAGTTAATTGTACCTTCAATCAAAATTCGTTGGTATTGCTCACGAATAGCTTTCTCGAGTAGCTTGACATTCAAGATGATTCTTACGTAGTACTTTGACGAAGGGAATAAAGTTTTGTGCACGATTTTCATTCTTCACGATCAAAGATTGCTTCATCTTCTTTGTCGCAATAGAAATATCTCGAATTGTCGAGCGGGCATTATGCGTCATGTTGAACTATAATAAGGGTAAGGGATGTTGTATATAAATTTAGGGGTATTATAATTTTACCATCTCAAAAGAAATTTTGTCCTCAACATTTATGTAGAGACATCCAAGATACGTATAAATAGAAAAAGTCGTTCTCGTCGATTGCATTCTTCATCTCCAAAGTTTGTCCCGCATTCGAAGTAAAATATTACTTGACAGAGTGTAGGATCCTTCCCAACCAATGTTCGTTGTTGATCCATGGGTAAAGGAGATAATTGGTACATCTCAAAGACGATATAACAGTGTAAGGTAGTTATATGTTAGTACTGTCAAGTGATAAGACATTTAGACGCTCTCGTAAATACGCAAATGTGTCGTTCACTCATCTTTCGTGTCAAGCCGAATCGATGAATTCCTCGAAAGAAATTATACAGAATTAATGCTCTAGGCCGAGTCGATGAATCTCCTCAGAAGAAATTACAGGGATTTAGTATTCTCGGCGACTTGAGTTATGGAGCCTCCAAACAACGATACACGTAAACCTTAAATGACGATACACGTAGCAAGATGAGAAAGATCCATGAAACTCTTCGTTGAAGATAAACGTTGCCCTTTTTTTTGGTAAAACTAAGTGAACATATGTAAGACTATATCGAAAGTAATCACGCGAGAAACACAACCTATTAACGAACACTTTAGTCACCACACACAAAATATTCTTAACCAACGAAAGGAAAGATCAATTAGGTGGCAAAACCAAAAATGTCAACACGGATTAAAAGAATACGCAAGTTTCATACGAACTTGAAAATCCTATAGCATGATCTACCCACAACTCACATGTCAAACCTAAGGGTTTCCTACAGAATCAAACCTATGCTCTGATACCATTAGTTGTTACGCCCCATGCCCGATTTGACCAAATATTTGAACTTTTTTGCGCTGAAACGACATGACCCAAAACTGACCTTCTGTTACTCTTCAAAGAACTGACAACGACCTATTACAAACCAGCCCTTAAGACTATTTTTAAATGAAACTAGACTCAATTACCTTTAAAATGATGGGTGGCACGACTTCTAACGAGTTACGGATTAAAAGATATGATTTTTCTAACATGACACATTTTCTGTACTAATTGCTGTCCTGTTTTCATACTTAACCAAAACGACTAAAACTCAACTTCTATAACTCGAAAATTTACAAAACTTTCCAGAAATCATTAGGACATTATAAACATCAAATATGTACATAAATATGGTCACGAAACTTAAAATTGGCCAACGTAAAAATATGAAACTTGTAATAATTGATTAAACTTATTAATATACTCCATATTAATATACTTGATTAGTGATAAGTTTAAAGGGAGTTCGTAAATACTGACGTGAAAAAATACTTTCCTTTCTATTTAAGCAATTTTATTCATAAATCATATTGTTTGATTAACACTACCAGTATTTATATATCTCTAGTAATTGTATAAACACTTTCGAAGTACGGGTTATTGTAACCACCCTCTACCACCACACAACCAACACCACCTTCTAAGAGTTAACCTGATTTTCAGCCATTATACTTGTTACATCATTGTGAAACAATTGTTATATGCGATAATGCATAAAAAGAAAGAAAACAATGTGATAAACTTGTCACTTTGTTGCATCAATGATCTTTTGTATTTTGCTATTTTTTGGTCAACAATATGAGCAAAGTATAAAACTCTACACTACAGTAGTCTAATGGTTGTTATAGCAATGGGATACGAGATACTTAAGAAAGAATTACACTGTAAATGGAACCATGTTGATTTAAACTAAAACTAAAACTCAAACATATAAAGTCACAGTTGCACGTCGATATGGCCTAGTTGTGCGAGTCAGAACTGGTCATTGATCAACCAAGGGTAGCTGAAAGAAGTCACCAAAACATCTATATTTGTGATTTGTCAAAATTTTAAGTTACAACGATAAAAAGACCAATATGCATGGTCTGGTTTTTATAACATATGGGCTCTATCGTGCCGTCTTATCTCAAAGCAGCACCAAATAGTCTTATTTCTATACCGCCTCATATTCGCTAAACTGCAAAATGCAATCCAGTTTACGTGATAATGCAACTGTTAAATATTGTTAAAGTTATTTTGTTTGGATTAACTATTTGGATGCCAATATTTGACTAATCGCAACAAAGAGCTGCATGCTTAACAATTCACAGAATTTAAGATATAGAATTGGGTGATGCAGAACAAAACAAAAATATGACATTTAAGTTTTATCTAACCTGGATACTTATGATAGAAATTGATGTACTTGTACTAGATGTTTCCATTTTGGATTGTAATGCTAGTTAACTAGTTAAAGAAAAATAGTCTGTATAACACTAAACTTACTTAGCAGTTTTCTTTCATATCAATTGCAGAAATAAGCTTCATATAACCAAACTAGTGATAGTGAAAAGGTGCATAAGAAACTTGTCATCCTTCTATTAATTGTTTCAACAACTACAGATATGAATATAAATAAAGTAAATTAGCAAGTTAAGTGCTTATTTTGCTTTTCTTATGAAACATGACTCTGAAGGTAAGTCACCAAAACATATAAATTTGTAATTTGTCAAATTTTTGATGCATCATTTCCTTTACTTTATAACAACCACAAACACAAAGAACTTGTTATATTAGTTACGTACTTTAGATGACATTTATCTGCCCCGATATAGAGTGTCTCAACCAATTGTCAATTTTTTTTATATATAATTTTTTTATACGTTAATCTATAGTTAAGGTTAAATGATGGGTTTGTTGACTACCTGTTGTTCTTGAGGTGGGGCAGATTTGGTGTTTTGGTTGATTGTTGTTGGTATGAGTTTTTCTTGGTGGGTCAGTGATGCAAAAACTGAGACCAATTCGTTAACGAAGAATTGGGTGGTGATGTTGGTTGTGTGGTGATAGAGGATGGTTGTGGCTGTGTTTGTGATGTGGTGGCTTTCCAATCAAAAAAAAATGGTATAAGGTAAATTGCAAATTATGTCCTTAAAAAAGGGAAAAAGAAGAGGGTATATTAGTCATTTCGCGTGCCACTTAACGAGAAAAATAACGAGCATTAGGGAACAGTGGTTGTTTTACAAAAAAACGTAAACATTAGTGATTTTTTTGCAACAAATTTTCTCTGGGTGTGATCCTTACGCATTTGTGTTACTTTAGGGACTAAATTTGCATTTAACCCTAATTCATTTATTTTTTCATTAAAATTAAAAAAATTCACTTTTCGCCTCTTTTTTTAAAAAATAAAATAGCTTGCAAACGATAAATCGTCAAGTGAAAAAAATATACCATAGCGACGAGTATTTTTTTATCTTTCAGTAGACGGGCACTTCAATATACTTTCGACGATTTTTTTTCAGTTACGTCTGGAAAAATTATATGTGATTTGTATTGTAAATCACATGTGTGATTTCATAAATCACATGCGAATTTTTCCAGACGTAACTGAAAAAAAAATCAAAAAAAAAAAGAAATTGTCGAAAGTATATCGAAGTGCTCGTCTATAGAAAGATGATTTAATTCTCGTCGCGATGGTATGATTTGTTTTGCGTAATGATTACGGTTTGTGAGATATTTAATTTAAAAAAATAGGGTGAAAGTTTTTTTTTTTTTTTTTTTTTTTTAGAGAGATGATCATGATTGTTTATTGGATCTTTAAAGAATATTATATCTACATTGAAACTTTCTCTATAGGGGGTGTTTTTCTTCTAAACTACTAGTAGTAGGATGTTGGGTGTAGAAATATATAGGAAGGTGTTATTGAATGTATACGGTATGGTATTTCAAAATCGTTTAGGGTGATGTTTAGTTAGAGAGAAATACTTCATTTTTTAAAGAAATTTTAGTCATATTTTTTCTCAAGAATTTTCAAAAAAATTAAAATTTTTATTTTTAAATTTTAACTAAAAACTTTAAAAATCCATTATATTCCTTTTACTTTTTTATTTTTCAATAAAACGAGACGGGATTTTTAGAGAAGAAAAACAATTCCCTTCTCAAAGAATTTAGAAACCAAAAAACAAGAAATTTTTTCTACAACTAAACGGCACTTTAGGTTGCGTTTAGTTGCCGATTTTTCATTTTCTAGTGAAGAGAAGAGTAGCATGGGTAAATTGGGGGTGTGTTTAATTGGTGAAAAACATCTCATTTTTCAGAAATATTTTCATTGGAAAATGAAAAAACTAAAAACCGGTTTGGTCATACTATTTTCCATTTTTTTTAAAAAAAAAAGTGAAATTATCACTTTTTAAGTTTTAATTAGAAAAATGAAACCCCAATATGACATTCTTTACTTTTTTTCTCTCTCTAACAAAAAAAGACCTGATTTCTAATCGCCATTGATGACATCTTCACCTTCCATCATCGTCGTCGCCACCCATCGTTGCAATCCGAAGTACTCTAGTTATTTTTATTCGAATCCTTTTAAAAAAGAAAAATATAACTTCATCTAAACGGGTTTTCAAAATTCTCAACTTTTCAAAACCGTTCTTTTTTTAAAGAAATCTAGAAAAGGAAAAAAGATAAAATAAAATATATTCTACAACTAAATGCTACCTAGATTTTTCAAATTTTTAGTTAAAATTTGAGTAATGGGATTTCACTATTTTACAAAAAAATTCTCAAAAGTTTATAACTAAACGGGTTTTTTGTAATTACGTATTATATATTAATTATAGTTATATATTAATGATACGTATTATTATATACTTTGAAATGGGTTTTCTGTTTTTTCCTTTTTCAATAAAAAAATATGAAAAAATGAGGTTTATGTCACCAACTAATTAAATACAATATCTTTTTGTTAATATACGTTCTGAACAACTATGTTAAATCAAAGTATAAAACTAAAATATATATTTAAAATATATAAAAGTACTGAGAGATTTTGTCATTTATGTAAAGATTGAAATTATCGTAGTTATTTAATGCTAGCATTAAAAATATTTATAGAAAGTGATGGTCGTTCTCATCGTTTAAATTTAGTGTGTCGTGTAGGTAGAAATAGTAATATTGGGCGTTTGGACTTAATTAATCTAATTGGTTACTAGTTAAGTAACAAGCCTTGTAAAATCATGTAAAAGTCCAATCCAAGCCCAAGCCCAATGAAAGCCCATCTAGTCCAAAGATGAAAGTATATAAGGCACCTTACCTCTCATTTGTAAGGTGTGCTTGTGTGTGTAAGTGTGTGTTTTATATATGATATTCTCTCTTCATCTTACTACTTTCTCTCTCTAGAAAACACATACATATCTTCACCAAGTTACCATCTTTCTCATCTCATGTGATTCATATTTGTGATAAAGTTGATAGTTGTACGGTATTACAAGTGGTATCAATCGCCATACAATGATTTAGGAGTGTTTTTGTATGTGTTTTTTTTTCGTATCTCTTAAGCTTACCTCACGTTCAAATTTAAAAAGTTTGCATCTTTATTGTTTTTTTTGTGTTTTTAACACTCTTTTGCTTTAAACTTGTGTTCTAAACATTTCCAAACAAAAAAGTTTCAACCTTTTTGAAAATCTATAGCTTAAAAAATTCGTTCTTCTTATTGTACTTGTTTTCGAAATTCTTAAAATTCTCATAAAAAGTTTCAAGTTTTCAACTTTCTTGATATTTTGGTGTTTTTATGCATAAAAGTACAAATTTCTTGGATTCAAAACGTGTTTTTGAAGTACTTTGAGCTTAATCATTTTCGACAAAAAAGTGTACTATTTATCGAGATAACAAAGCCCTAAAATATCGAGATCCATAAACCCTAAAATATCGAGATCCTTACTTGGTGTTCTTCATGCAATTTCGTGGATTACTCAGTGGTTTCTATCTTGTATAAGGTAGAAATAGCACTTCGACTTTGGATATCTATCTTTATTGTATAATCTAGATAGATCTTGGATTATTTCGATAAATATAAAGCTATCGAGAACCTTTGATTCATTTTATCGAGAATCTTACAAATTTTTCGAGATCACTTGTCTTAAGTTATCGAGAACATTTGCAATATTATCGAGAAAATTCTTCAAATTTTATCGAGATCCTTTATTCCAAATTATCGAGATCCTCAAATCCATTTTATCGAGATCCATTACAAACTTTATCGAGATCCAAGGATTTTATCGAGATCTTAGGTTATTTATCGAGAACTTGGATAATTTATCGAGAACTTGTGCATTTGGTTGATTTTCGACGACTAAACTTCAAACGGCTATAACTTTTGATCCGTAACTCCGTTTTGGACGAAATACCTGTCAAAACGACCGTGAGATCGAGGAGAACGACACGTTGAATCATCTAAAGATCATTCAACCCAACCTTCAAGGTCTAAATCCTCTCCGAGAAGAAGTTATTGAGGTTACAAGTTTTTAGAACCGATTTTCACCTCAAACCATACACCAAACTCAACTCCTATTTCGTTGGAACGATCCTAAATCAACTTTATCAATCAGAACTTAATCAATGGCAACTCAACAAGACATTCATGCCGCCGGTGCTGAAAACCGACCTCCCATGCTTTCAAAGGGTGGTTATTCACAATGGGCTAGTAGAATGCTACGCTATCTTAAGAGCAAAACGAATGGAAATCTTCTGGTTAATTCTGTTTTGCACGGTCCTTTCAAACCAAGAGAAATACTAGACCCTGGTGATCCGAATGGAACCCCCCCAGTACCACCTTTCCACAGACTTCAGAATGAGACTGACTACACCGAAGAAGATCGACAACAAATCATTGCTGATGATCAAGCATTTCACCTTGTTGTTCTTGGTCTACCAGAATCGACTTATGCTACAGTGGATAGTGAAGAAAGTGCTCATGCAGTCTGGGAAAGAGTTAAGAAGCTTATGTATGGAACGGATATCGGGAAACAAGAAATGGAAACACAATTGCTTAAGGAACTTCGCAAGTTCACTTCAATTCCTGGTGAATCCATAGAGTCGTATTATCTCAGATTCTGCAAGATCATGAATGATTTGTCAAGGCACAACCTCACTCAGACAAACATTGCTAACAACACAGTCTTTCTGAATGAGCTACAACCAGAATGGGGAAGATACGTCACCATTGTTTATCAGACGAAGAATTTGCATGATGTTACTTATGATCAGTTGTACGATTTCTTGAAGCAGAATCAGGCAGAGGCAAATGAAGTGAGAGCTGAGATGCTTGCTAAGAAACATGATCCTCTAGCACTTATTGCTAATACACCATCACCTTCATCAGTAAACACACCATATCAACCATCATCATCATCTTCCACTCACAACTACATGCAACAACAATACATTCCACAACAAACTGCTGCAATCCCACAACAACAATTCTACCCACAACAACAACAACAAGTCATTCCACAACAACCATATCCATACTTCCCAGAACCAGAGTTCACTGACAGTGATGATTCTACTGATGCTTTGACACAAGCACTTGCTTTTCTGACAAAAGCAGTCCAAGGACGCTATTCCACACCAACCAACAACAACCAACGAATTTCAACGAACACTCGTAATAGGCAGATTGTGCAACCGAGGTTCAACATGGGCAATGACGGGCCAATGGTTGGAGGTATGGGGAATCAGCAAGGATATGCTCCGGGCTATAACATGGGTAATCAGAATAGGCAGAATCAGAACAGGCAGAATCAGATGGGTCAGTATGCAGGGAATCAGATGGGGCAAGTTGTTGGTAATCAGAGGGGTCAGAATGTTGGTATTCAGGGTAATCAGTTTGGTAATGTTGGGAATCAGGGTAATCAGTATGGAAATGTTGCAGCACAAGTTGGTGGGAATTATGGAAATGTGAATGGGAATCAGCAGAATGTGATTAAGTGTTTCAATTGCCAAGGTGTCGGTCATATGGCGAGGAACTGTCCTACTAAGCCTCAAAGGAAGACTTCAGAATTTTTGCAGAAAGCATTGATGCTCGTACAAAAGGAAGAGGCAGGATTCCAGTTGAACGCCGAGGAGCATGATTTCATGGCATTGATGGATGATATGGAGGACAGAGAGGAAGTGAATGCAAACTGCATCTTCATGGCTAATCTTCAGGAAGCTAAGTACGATACAGATTCTGAGACACCTCCTGTTTATGATGCCAACGTAGTTTCTGAGGTACACAACTTCGATCATGACAACAATAATGATATATGTGATATGTCTAATCATGAGGAACAGCATTCTGAGACACAAGCACCTATTTATGATACATATCAGGAAACGCCGAATAATAGCAATATTGATTCGACGACTCCCGACATGAATCATAATGGAGGCTCAGTTTCACAGCATGCTGAGACTGATGAGGAAACACGTGCTTTATTTGAAACATTATTGAATAATTGTACTATCGAAGTTGAGAAAGTGAAAAAGGTCAATCGCGATGTTAAGGCCGCGAATGAGATATTGACCACTGAGCTTGAGAGATACAAGGCCAAAGAAAAAAGTTTTCTAAATGATAAAAAACGCGAGTCTGAATTTGAAATTGGTTATAAGAAAATACTTGTTAAAGATAGAGAATTGCAATGCAAATATGATACTCTTGAAGTCACTTCAATGAAAACAATTAAATCTTTAAAACAAGAGATTTCTGATTTAACAAACCAACTTTCAAAACAAAAATCAGCTTATGCCAATCTTGAAAAAGAACGGGATGAGTTGAAAAAAGACTTTGCAAAGAAAGAAGATAAACTTTTGGAAGAAATCATAGAGTCAGAACACAAGATTGCTAAACTTGAAGATTTGTTGGTTAAAAAGGGTCAATCAGCTCAAACGATTCACATGATTTCTAATCAGACCGATCCGTTTTACCACACAAAATACAAAATGGCTCTAGGGAACAAAACACCTTGTAATCTCAAGAAAGCTCAGCAAGAACAGAATGTGATTTACAATGCTAATGTGATATATGAGAAACATGATCCTCCTTATGTGCGTGATTCTGATGATACTATACAACTTGCGGAGGAGAGTCAACATAAAATGAAACAAAAGAATCCTAATTTAAAACCAATTGATTACGAGAAATGGAACAAAATCAATGGAATCACTTTTGTCCCTCAAAAACAAACACAAACTGTTTCCAAAAAATTCACTTTCAAACAAATGCTTTCAAAACCTGTAGCTGTTTCCAAATCTCTTTCAAATATTGAACAGATGTCTTCAAACAACACTTTTAACACAAGTGATGCAAGGGGATATCTTGATGATCTCAAAACCAGAGTTGGAACACTTCAGAGGACTTTAGAATCTAAAACGAAAACAAATGAGAAAAATTGGAACTCAACAGTCCATTTACAAGTGAAAAAGATTCTTGAAAGTGATATTGCTCCACAACTCACTGCTGTGAATGCAAGAGTGATTCATTTTGAACAAGCGTTTTTGAAAGAAACAGCTGACTTTGTTACGGATCACAAATCCCTAGTAAAGCAGGCAAATGAATCTTTTGAGAAAATAAGTGTTTTGGAAAAGTTAAATGACTCTCTCTTCGAAGCTGTGATGTCTACTGATATTATGTCTCTCATATTGCAAATATATTCTGTTGAAGATGACGAACGACTTCGAGCTGAGACCTCCGCACTTGTTTCAAAATATGAAAATGCTCTTATTAAACTTGAAAAAGAAAACGTGTCATATTTTAAACAACTTGATCGAAAAAAGGAAGAATGCAAGTATGACAAATTGTCGTATGAGCGTGATTTCAAGAAGTTGCAAGAGCAAAATGATCTTTTGAGGTCTCAGCTTGAAAGTTTAAAAGGAAAGGGTGTGGAAACTAAGCTTGAAAAACCAAAGACTTCGGAGAAACCAAACGCTTTTAATCCGGTTGTAAAACCAAAAATGTCAATTTCTCGGTTTGCTCCAAAAGTCGATGTGAACAAAGATTTATCAAAAACAGTCACTCCATCACCTTTGTCCAAATGTAATGAAAAAGAAAAATGTGCTGAGAAAGGAAAAGCGGTTGTCGAAACACCAAAAGTTTTAGCCCCTGGTCTGTTTAGGATTAGTCCCACTACTGCGTGTGCCTCTACATCTAGGACAAGCGAAAAATGTGTAAAGGATAATTCTAAAGAGTCTAAGGATACTAAATGCGACAACAAAATAAATTCTAATGAGTGTGCCTTACCTTCTACAGGAGTAGCAAGCACATCTAGGAGCAGCAGACTAAAGCCTAGAAGCAATACAAGGAACAATAGAGTCTCGCCTGTCTCTAAGAGTAGTTGCAAGAATAAAATGGAAGAAGTAGAAGAACACCCTAGGAATTTATCGCTTTGTAATAAGAAACATAGTTCATCTGAATGTAATGTTGATCGTACTGTTTTGAATGCATGTAATGACTCTCTTTGCTTAACGTGCATGAAATGCTTAATTAATGATGTTCATGATGAATGTGTTTCTAAGTATGTGAATGAGATGCTTGAACAGAATGATGCTTTAGATAAATCTAGTGCGAGATCTAGATACTTTGGTAAACTAATTAAAAAGATTAGGTATCCCACAAGTAATAAAATGCCTAGAGATTATCTTAAGTACTGTGCATGGAAACCAACGGGTAGAGAATTCACTCTTAAGGATGGTAAATTGATAGTGGTTCAATCTGAACAAACAGAAACCTTCTATGAGTGTGACAATGCTTTTACCTCTAACCCCATGGAACCTAATTCGAAACGGTTTCCAAATACAAAATCTTCTGTTCTACGCAGGTTATCGAAATTTGTCTTTGGATCGTCGACTCGGGTTGCTCCAAGCACATGACCGGGAATTTGAAGCTGCTGATCAACTTTGTTTGGAAGTTCATGGGAACTGTACGTTTTGGAAATGATCACATTGCAGCTATTTCGGGTTATGGAGATCTTCAGTTTGGAAATTACTTAATCACTCGGGTTTACTATGTCGAAGGGTTGGGACACAACTTGTTTTCAGTCGGGCAGTTTTGTGATGCAGATTTAGAGGTTGCTTTTAGAAGAAACACGGTTTTTGTTCGAAATTTGGTTGGAAAAGATCTATTAATCGGAAATCGCGACACTAACCTTTATGCTATCGACATCAATCAAATGGCCTCTACATCACCAATTTGTCTTATGACAAGAGCATCAGAAAAAAAGTCTTGGTTGTGGCATCGACGTTTATCCCATCTCAATTTTGACACGATCAACAAATTGGCCAAAGACAACATCGTCAACGGACTCCCAAAGCTCAAATACACCAAAGAACACTTATGTCCATCTTGCGAACAAGGTAAGAGCAAAAAAGCAACATACAAACCAAAAACCGTACCTAGTTCGGAAGCAAGGTTACACTTGTTACATATGGACTTATGTGGCCCGATGAGAGTTGAAAGTATCAATGGGAAAAAGTATATTCTTGTTATCGTCGATGATTATTCAAGATATACATGGGTGAAGTTTTTGAGATCAAAAGATGAAGCACCTGGCAATATCATCACCTTTCTGAAGCGTATTCAAGTTCTACTTAAAGCTACAGTAAGGATTGTAAGAACAGACAACGACACAGAATTCACAAATCAGGAGTTAAGATCATATTTTGAAGATTTTGGAATCACACATCAGACTTCAGTTGTTAGAACTCCACAGCAGAACGGGGTAGTTGAAAGAAGAAATAGAACTCTTGTGGAAGCTGCTCGTACTATGCTGATTTATTCTAGTGCACCGCTATTCTTATGGGCTGATGCTGTCGCTACTGCATGTTTCACTCAAAACCGATCCTTAATCCATCCTAGATTCAACAAAACACCTTATGAGCTTGTGAACGGTCGAAAACCAGATATCTCTTATCTTCACGTGTTTGGCGCTTTGTGCTATCCGACGAACGATAGAGAAGATCTTGGTAAATTGAAAGCTAAGGGTGATATTGGAATCTTCATTGGTTACTCAGAAAATTCGAGGGCATTTAGGGTGTATGTTAGAAGAACTAAGAGGATAATGGAGACGATGAATGTGAAATTTGACGAGATTTCACAAATGGCTTCTGAGAGACTCACTCTAGAACCCGCGCTTAATCCAATGGCTTCTAATCATTCCGGATTAGGACCCGCACCTAACAGTAAGACTTCTGGACATATCAGTTCAGGACTCGTACCTAATGGAGCTCAGTCAACTATACCAGATAAACTAACAAATCAAGAACTGGAAAATTTCTTCGAGTTAATGTTTGATGAATACTATGGTGGAACTTCGACAAATGCATCTTCACATCATTCCGCTGCACCCGCTCAACATCAACAACCACCACCATCACAAACACAAGATGCATC
>LBNU01009273.1:332883-346838 GCA_014162995.1 Artemisia annua | reverse complement strand
TAAGTGATTGTTGAAGCATACTCGAGACGTTGAGATGTCGAGAGACGTTGACGTATGCATGCATAGATGATTTGTGATTACACGTAACTTAAACACTTTACGTTATGTGTTGTAACTTACATCTTTGTCATCATCAAAACATGAAGAGGATGTTTAGATTAAATATCGTAATATAAATCGTAATATTTATGCCAACACCTTTCATGAATGTTGCCATTATTGATCACATAAACGGTTTCTAATTTATGACACCGCCCTCTTTCGTCCATATTAAATACTATTTTTTTTATCATTACAAGTAAGGGAGATTAATTTATTAAAGACATCAATTATGGCGTGGGCGGTGGCAAGCAAAGGTCGTCCTAAGATAATTGGTAAGTGGTTATCTTCTTCCATGTCGAGTATGACGAAATCAACAGGAAAGGTGAATTCATCAATTTTTACCAATACATTTTCAACTATACCTTTGGGGATACTAACTGTTCTATCAGCCATTTCTATGGTCATGCAAACTGGTTTAATTTTTCCCAAATTCAAGCGTTTGTATAGAGAAAATGGCATGATACTAATACTTGCTCCTAGATATGCTAAAGCATTACTAATAAACAAGTTATCAATTGAACAAGGGAGAATAAAACTTCCTGGGTCCTTTTCTTTAGGAGGCAACTGATGTTGAATTAGTGTGGAGCACGTGGCGTTTAGTCTTACTTCCTCTCCTTCATCACTATTCAAAGAGAAAAGGTCCATCTCCTCCTCGAAATACACATCATTGTCAGATTCCTCCCCACCTTGCTCAGCAAAGAATTCAAGCTCTTCATCAGAATACCTGAAAGGAGTATAAATAGGTTGACCATTGTTAGAAAATATAGCTTTACATGTTCCAGAATATTTAGAGCACTCTCCTCGTTCACCGCCTGCTTGCTTGGATACTTGATTAGTCAATNCTCCTCGAAATACACATCATTGTCAGATTCCTCCCCACCTTGCTCAGCAAAGAATTCAAGCTCTTCATCAGAATACCTGAAAGGAGTATAAATAGGTTGACCATTGTTAGAAAATATAGCTTTACATGTTCCAGAATATTTAGAGCACTCTCCTCGTTCACCGCCTGCTTGCTTGGATACTTGATTAGTCAATACCCCTATCTTGGTTTCAAGACCTCTTATAGTTTCCTCGTGGCTTTTGAGGTTTAGTGTTGTTCCTTCCTGAAAGCTACTAAGCCATTCTTCTCGTTCCAATTTCTTCTTAGCCGACTCATCAAAATATATTTGGATAGACCGCTCAAGATCGGATTGTGGTCGGTTATATCCTGACGTCCCCTTACGATAACTGTTGCTGTTGTAACCTTGGAATGGTCTACCTCCCCCGTATTTAACTTCTTCAGTTTTCCCATTGCCCTCGTTCAAAGGGCAATCTTTAGACAAATGGGGTCCCTCGCAACCAACTTGAATAGCTTGGACATTTTCTTTTAGCTTCTTCATGTTACGTCCCAAGCTTTCGAGTTTGTTGGTGATTAGGGTAATTCCATCCGAGTTCCCAACAATGCTCCTACTACTTCCTCCTTCATGCCACTTTTGAGAGTGGTCCACCATGTCTTTAATAGCCTTTAAGGCTTGAGCAGGAGTCATACTAGGGATTGGTCCCTGAGAGTCTAGCATTTGGCGGGTTGAGATGTTGATCCCTTTGTAAAAAATGTTGACCATTTGTTGCTTGTTGAGATCATGAGTCGGACACTTGTACAAAAGATCATTGTACCTATCCCAAGCTTGGTACAATGTTTCATCCCCGTCTTGATTAAAGTTATGAATGTCTTCAAGCTGTTTTGCCGTCCTTGAAGGAGGGCAATACCTTTGGATGAAATGCTTCTTTAAAAGAGCCCAAGTGTTCACTGTCCCCGCTAGTAATCTATCGATCCATCTCATTGCTGCTCCAGTTAATGTCATCGGGAATACTCTGAGCATTATTGCATCATGAGATACCCCCGGAATGTTGAACAAACTGACAATGTAGAGGACTTTGTCAATGTGCTCATGAGCATCTTCCGTCTTGCTTCCTAAAAATGGGTCATTCCGCAGTTCCCTTATGAATTGATTTTTGATTTCGAACTGAACGTCATCCCCAATAGCTGGCCTAACCAAACCAGGCCCTTGCTTTTCTCGCGTAAGAGCCAAATACTCTTCAAGTGTAAGGTTGACAATGTCAATTTCTGCCATAGTACCTGAAACTTGAAAACAACCGTGAGTACTGAAAAGAAAAAATTAAAAACTTAAAAATAAAATCCTAATAGCTCCCCGGCAGCGGCGCCAAAAACTTGATGAAGGTTTTACTGACCAGGTTTTAATATTTATATTAGTCTCGTTTACCTAAGGTCTACCTTTATGCACTAACAGACAGTGTATCCGATCGTGTGTGGTATAGCTAGTTGGTAAAGCCGAAGTCGTCCCAAGAGCTAAGTGTGTGGAAATTATCTAAGTTCGTGTCACATTTAAAAGGGGGTTTTATGATTGAAAGATTAATTAAACTAAGAAAAGTAAATAACAAGATAAATAAAATAAATAGATGAAAGATCAATAAGAGAGAAGTAGTGTTAACCTAATTACTACTCTTGTTATCATTATGACTAGTTTTCTTAATGGNATAGCTAGTTGGTAAAGCCGAAGTCGTCCCAAGAGCTAAGTGTGTGGAAATTATCTAAGTTCGTGTCACATTTAAAAGGGGGTTTTATGATTGAAAGATTAATTAAACTAAGAAAAGTAAATAACAAGATAAATAAAATAAATAGATGAAAGATCAATAAGAGAGAAGTAGTGTTAACCTAATTACTACTCTTGTTATCATTATGACTAGTTTTCTTAATGGTGCATCCTATCATATCGTCTGGGGATTTAATTCATTTCGGATCAGAGGGTTAAATTACCTACGTCTATCTTACACCTTGTCCTATCCAAAACTATTGTAAAGCCTTGGGTTCATATGTACGAAAATGTAAGAGTCATTAAGTGCCTCTACTAACATGGACAAGTCTAACGAATGCGGCATAGTCAGATCTTACACCCCTCTAACTCCGTTAAGTGTCTAGCATCGGTAGGTGGTCCTAGGGTTAATTCGCACGTGTATGGTGATATTGCAATCACCAAGTCACATCCCTAGCGACTTGCTTCCTAGGGTTAATTCCACAAGTCTCTAGGGAACAACCAATGCTAATCACTACGTGAACTAGAGTGTCCCAAGCCTCGCCATGAAAGTATACAAACAATAGATAATAGATGCGTAGAAAACTAAATCAAAACAATAACAATTTCATAACTAGGCTAACACCAAGAGGTGTTTAGCCACTCATATTCATAATTGCAGAAAAACAAGTTTGAGTTAATACAATTCTAAACATGAATCGAATACAAAACAAAGGAATAGATAAACTTATGATTGGTGTGTGAATCCTCCCTTGGAAATGACTTCTATGAGGCTAGAATTTCATTCCTCCTACTCCCTGAGTTTCTCCCAACTTCTGTGTGGTGAAAAGTGAATGAATAAACTTAAAATTAGGGCTGGTATTTATAGGCCCGACTTTGTTACGGCGTAGTTGATCGGATTGCTATGCCGTAACCTTTGTAAATTAGTGTTACGCCGTAGCTTGATCAAATGCTACGGGCGTAATGTCTTGATAAGAGGCTTCCTACGGCGTAGTTGCTATGGTTGCTACGCCGTAACTTCTTCCTTGGCCTTGTTAGTTCCTCTCGACCTCAAATTGGGGCTTACGTCGTAGCTGGAGAGTTGTTTACTCCGTAGAGCCCTTTAGTGGATCATTACGCAGTAGCCGTAGGACAGGCTACACCGTAGTCTTCATAAATTCCTTCTTACAACGTAAGTTTATGAGCCTTTACGTCGTAATCTTCATAAAGCCTTGCTACGGCATAGATAGATGAACCTCTACGTCGTAGTGAGTGCAGAATCCATAATTTCCACATATTTTCTTCTAAGTCCTTCCATTTCCGCGTATGTTCGTTCTTTTACTCATCTTTACCCTGAAACCAAAATAGGAAGAAATAAGAGTATATATTCTTCATACAAATAGAAAAGATGAGCATTTTAGGGGGAAATTAACACTTAAATCATGGGTAAATTTGACGTCATCAGGATACAAAAGACAGTTCTGAGACTTATAGCACTCATGATGTGGATACTGTTCACAGAACAGAAAATGACCAAGTTCCATCAGCTGAGGTACATGTCACTGATCAACATAATGTGCTTTTTGATGAACGACTGCATACTGATCAAGTTATGCCCACTTATGACACATATTTGTTGGAAAAGACTGATAGCAATACCATTTCTAATTCAACAAATATGAATCATAAAGGGGGAGAAAGTGATCAGGATGCTGAACGTGATGATGAGTCAAGTTCTTTATTTACGGCTGAAGTTTTTAAATCAAATGATATGAATGCTATGGTTGATAAAGAAGTTTTTAACGAACTTTCAAACAGACTTTTACAACTTGAAAAACATTGTATTTCACTTGAAATAGCAATGCAACAAAAGGAAGAAAGTTTTCAAACTAACTAACCATGTAAAAATACGGAACTTCCTGATTTCTATGAATTCTTTATGATTAATGATTTGAAAGCTCAGCTAGAAACCAAAAACTTGACAATCAACAACCTGAAAAAACGTATTACTGAGATGTGTGATATGTGTAATGAAGTTAAGGCTAAACATGACAGTGATGTCATTGCAACAAAAAATTTTGAACAGGAAGTGGCTGAATTAGTTTTGGAAAATGAGTCTTTGAAAAAGCATTGTAAAAATCTTAATGAGTTTATCAAAGAAACGAGAATTACGACGATAGAACAAACGACCTCTTTGATTGCCAAAAATGATGAATTCAAAGCTCAACTTCAGGAAAGGGTTTTACAACTGCTGCACTAAAAAATGAGGTAGGAAAACAAACAGGAAACAGTGTGAACACCAAGTTTGCAAAACCATCAATCTTGGGGAAACCGGTTTTACAATCAAGTAGAAACCATTCAGCTGTTAGACAACCGAATGCGGTTAGATCTGAACGTCCAAAATTTTCAAAAACTCGGTTTGCCTCCCAAGTTGATGCGAAACAAGTCTTGACAAAACCAGTCACTTCACATAATTTACTAAAAAAATTGCCTCTGGGTCTGTTAAAGCTCAACAAGTAGCTACACCTACACCTAACTCTTCTAGGATAAGTTCGAAAACAGTGTCAAGACCAAGCGTTAAAACTAAAATCTCTTATGATATAAATGACTTGTACAAGAACTATGATCTTGAAAAGGCTAGGAAAAGGGCTCTACTTCAAAAGGATGGAATCTTAGGTTCACGACCTCATAGGATGCCTTCTAGCTTATTGCAGAACTCGGCCAGTAGCAGCAAACCAAAACCTGTGAGCACTCAACAAACAAATATGAATTGTCTAGTGTCCAAGAGTAGTTGCACATCGATTAAAGCGATTCTCGTAGCAAATCACTCTAAGAAACCTAGATCTTTTTTTGAATCCAAACACATTGTTTGCTCAACTTGTCTAAAATGTGTTTTTAAGGCAAATCATGATAGTTGTGCTACAAAATTCCTGAAGGAAGTGAATACTTGTGATAAGGTTCTACCATCTAAGACTAGAAACTACAACAAGCCCGTGGAATCAAAGAGTTATACTCAGAAACCTGGCAGGCAGATTGATTTAGGACAAAGGTCTTCTCTAAACAAGACTTCCACTTTACATGAGAAACCAAACACTCCTAGAACTTGCCTTAGGTGGATACCGACGGGTAGAATTTTTAAGATTGTTGGTCTTAGATGGATACCTATGAGAAAGATGTTCACTGATTGCAAAACCAAGGTTGAAAGTGGAACCCCAAATGGTATAGATGCTTATTTCACTAACCCATATAAATACAAAAAAACTCTCAATGTCAGTGCAGGTAGTCTTTACTTAAGTGCAGGTACATCATTTAATCCTATTAAGGAAAGACTCAGAGTTTGGCTGCCGAAAAAAGTGATATCTCATCAATCAGGGGTTAATGAAGATCAACTTTGATGCACATGACTATGACGTTTGAACAAATCAGTTCAAGCCTCGGTCCTCAATGTCAACATGATGGTGTCTGCTGACAACACTTCAGGCCCCGTTTCCTCAAAGAAAAGAAAAGTGTACGCTTGAGTGCGCTTTATCTTCTGAAGAAATGAAATGTTCTTGCTTCTGACCATTCTCATCAACAACCTTCATATTTGTTCCACTCTCGTTCAGTCATCAAGTGGATTTCTTTCATCAGATTGTATTTTTTATTCACTCGATCAAAAATGGCATCTTCAAATGCAATTTTTGAGGGGGAGAAGTGTGAACAGTGGATCAACTCTTTATGCAATTTTTTAGGGGGAGAAGTGTGAATAAACTACATGTATTTCTATTCACTCGTTCTATCAAAAATTGCATCCTCATATGCAATATTTGAGGGGGAGAAGTGTGAATAAAATACATGTTGATTGATGCTTGAAATGACTCTCTTCTCCTCCAAAACCTAATGTTCCACTAACTAAGGATGACTAATTGTGACTAGCAGTTGATTGGGTATCACGTATTTGAGATTGAAGTTGACTTTCACAAAGGCGTGATCTTAGTTTATCTTGAAGTCAGGGTGGGTTGGATGAATGACTTTCAATGATAACTTGCTCGTGCTTGAGATTTAAGTTGAAGACTTGGTTTATCTAGTTACCAGCAGTCGAGGTGGATGGTTGAAGACCTGGTTAACTATCACTTAAAGGAGTTACGATGTAGCACTCAGTGTCACACGCCTATGTCGTTGTGGATAATCGCAAGAGGTGGTAATGTCTCATGCTTCGGTTGAGTAGTGAGTACTTAGAGATTTGCTTGAAGCATAAATTCTCTACACCGTTCTTCCAACATTAGTGCAAGTTTAAGTCACAAGAACGAGGAACTCTACTTCAGTTTCAAGTTTGGTATATCGGGTTTTCTCCATACGTGGTCATTTACTATTAGCCAGTGGAAGTGAAAAGAGGTTTAATTAGGGGTTGATCTGCAGAGAATTGTTGAAGAAAATTGTTATCGACATCTACTCATGGGGTATTGATTTGTATGTTGCTTCCAGTTGATATGTTTATGTACACATAGTTATGATGATTTCGAGTGATTGTCATCATCATGGAGGGAGAGATATGTGTACATCCGGGCTTTTATCGAAGAACTGGAAGCATTCTAAGTGAGTTGAAAATGTCGACATGACGTTCCCCAAACAAACCCGTGAAGAAGTTACAGATTATCAGTCTATGATCCATTTCCCGCTGTGCATGACAAGATAAGTGACTGAAGACAATTTGGGCAGAATTGAGAGATACTTCTTCAACAAGCATCAAGGTTATTTCAAACGGGTTGTCAGTTTGGGAGGGAGCAAGTACACTTATGGGCTTACTAATTGGGAGGGAGTACTAACCCAATTAGTGAGAGTTTCTATAGCAGTTGATTCTCACCAGTTACATTCAAGCCAATTCAGTTCTTCTCACAAGATTTCAAGTAGATGTGCCTATAATTTGTTGCTGATTCTGAGGTATCAAAAGCAGCAAGGGGGAAGGAGACATACATCTGAATGCATAATGAGTACATGTGATGAACTTAATACTTATTCTTAATTGAAGTTATCCCAGGAAGACAAATGTCATAACCACAGAGAATATCAGTGTACTAACTCGTGGCGTTTGGTGTATCATTCCAACCACGTGGGGGAAGTGGTCTTCTGATACTTGTGGTATACTTCAGCTTTTAGGGGGAAGAAATATGAGAAGAACAGTTGGAGCGTGAGATGATATTGCTTATCGACATCTTCATACGTGCTGATATGATTTATGGTAAAGTGCTTCTGGTTAATGCTTCATGTACACATTGTTATGATGATTCCGAAGAGATCGCAAACATCAAACGAGAGATATGTGTACATCAGGGATGCACAATAGGTTCACGTGATCGGAAACACCACAGAGATGATCAGTGCTTCAACCTGTTACTTTGGTGTCATTGTTTCGAATTTTGTTGGGAACATGTGTACTCTATGGGCTTATTTACTATGTGAAAGATAACTAGAATGCATTTGGTGAAATGAAGATGTTGATATATTATTCCCTGAATAGACAATTGCTCAAGACCGCAAAGTAATGTATATATCGTGGACGCACAACAGGGTCATGAGATAGGACTTACTCAAATATTCTGAGATTGATAACCTCATAGATGATCCGTGTTTCACCTTGTTACTTTGGTGTTATCGCTTTCTTCGGGTTTTTGAGCTTCATTCAATGAGACTTTTTGCATCACTTCAACTACTTGGGGGAAGTGGTCTCAAGAAGATGATTGTCAGTTTGGGGGGAAGCTACCAAAGCTTCACATTGAGAAGGTTCAAGTTTAGATGATTATTCAGGAGCCTCGAAAGCTTGTGGTAAAAGTTTAAGAAGACGTTGGCTACTGATTTCTACAACAGAACGTATCCTCATTTCGGTATTCAAGTCATCATCTTCCTAAATTGAATAATATCCTTTGTATATATATTATACATTATACCAAATTGTAAATAGAAAAATATAAAACCTATAAAAACCATAAAAAATCAGAAAAATTAGAAAATACCAAAAATAGTTGTTCTAGGCATGTCTTCTGTTTATCGATAACATTTACAGTCCTATAAATGTCATTCAATAATGACACGGGACTTTAAATGAAGCTCGAGCAGAAGTTAAACTAAACAGTTAAAACATGTCTTATGGATTGCTATTACTTCAGATAGCAACCCATTCTTATCTATGGGGAAAGCACGTCACCAAAAAGACGGTTGTTCCTCTTACTGGGTGAAGTTCACACGGCATGGATTACTTTATATCCATGTTTCTTCGAAATGATGTACATTTCAGTGCATTATTTCTCGTATAAGAAGAGAAGTCTTCTTTACATCACAAACTCTCTCATCTATGATTCTTCAGGAGAGTTTTTGTGGTTCACAAGGTGGAAATTGGACTTAAATTTTCACAAATACTCGACACTCAATGTAATGACTACAGCTCTTTAAATAGAAAACGGGTCATTAATTGAGGGGGAGAGTATTTATTCAAAATTTCTGTCACATTTTGAAACTTTGTGCACCAGCAGCAGTGATCAGTTCGTTCCAAAATCAGTACATACTCAAATCTGACCACATTTTCTCCCATGTTCCTAAAATTATTTAAATGAATTGGGATCACAAAATCTCAAATGATTTGAAATTTTTGATCGGGGGAGAGAATGTGATTTAAATATATGAAATATGATAAAAATGTGATGATTTGGTCTTAAATGTATCCTCTCCCATATGTGCCAAACCTTTTAATATATCCATGCACATACTGAGGGGGAGCAGGTGGCTAGTGGTGACTAATGGAAATGGCATCTCATGTGAGCGTGGCTCAGGCTTAATTAATGAATTGACGAAACAATAATGTCATTAATCGAAAGGACTTGTCCTGGCCGGGTAATAATTTCAAGCTGGTCTAACCAGTGATGTAAGCGTGTCTCGAAAAGGACTTGTCTGAGTAGTGTCTACCGTTTCAAGAAACCTTTTGTGAACTTGATCAGGACGGGTAATAATTTCAAGCTAGTCCAACTAGTGATGTAAACGTGTCTCGAATGGGTCTTGTTCACTTAAGGTGGATCAATTCAAAAAGTGCGACTCACCCCGACATGTGCAAATTTCTATCAAAACCTATGAGCACATGTTAAGGGGGAGCATTTGAAAATTATAAAACTCTCAAAGTGTTAGCAAAATGTGTTTATTAATCATAAACACTTTAAGAGAATTTTTAATGATTTGGTTAAATGGCTACATAGGATAGTCATGAAGTTATAAGGTGGCTAAGGTTAGGAAAACCGTCCTATGATCCGCCAGAGCCGGAGGGATCTACCCAAGGACAATACCGAATAGATAGTATTAGAAAGTCCTTAGGTATGATTATCGAAAAAGGAGATAAATGAGAAAGGAGAAAGAAGGGGTTGAAGAATTAAAAATAAAAGTAATGAGAAAGGGTGAAAAGAAATAGCCCTCCATATTATTCAACCTTAGGGCAGAAACTGGGTTCAATTAATATGTTACTGGTGGTTACTAAGGTAACACCGGTATTGAAGACAAGATGTCATGGACCCAGTGATGCACTGCACTAAACCTTCTAACCACTCAAGTTCTCTCAAAAGAGCTTGTTTCATTCTCACGGGGAACCCTGCATAATCTATCGACCGCTCATTACGAGCCATGTTGATATTAAAACAGGAGACACCGCTTGATGAGTGCTCAAACACTCATCATTTTTGGTTAATCTGAACTACAAAAACATTTGAAAACACTCAAAAACGCATCAAAATGCAGAAAATATCCCAGGATCGTGTTTTATACGTCTCAAATGCAAAATGTTTAAAAACAGATGAAATACGAACAAAGTTTGCATAATTGGCAGTTACAGTCCCCCAACTTTCAAATATTGGCAAAACTAGTCCCTGGAATTAATAAATGTGTAGTTTTATCATTCAAGGTCCCTGAAATATTTTGAGTTGTCAAAAATGGTCCTTGAATGAATCTTTGGGCAAATGGAAGAAAAGGTTCCTAAACTTTTGAAATTGACAAAAATGGTCATTGGGTGTTTTAAATATTGAAAATTTCATAAATGGTCCTTGTATTATTGGAGATTGCCATGATTGGTCCTTGTGAGCAATTTGGAGAAATTACATTTTCAGTCCCTCATGTTTGGTGGAATTGCATAATTGGTCCTTGTTATATCATAAACCAAACGGACCCTTCTTTATATCATAAACCCAAAACCAATCCAAACCCAACATAAGCCAGGCCCAACACCCCTTCCCTTTTTATTTAACCCGGCCCAAACAAAATATATAACTCCCCCCGTTTAATCCTCAGTCAAACATCCCGTTTGACCCTTCCCTCCCAACACTCCCCCTCAAAACCAGGGTCCTCTTGCCCCCCCTGTTCCCTCTTTTTTCACCATCACCACCAACCTTTCATTAATACTCCTCACCTGCCAAACCAACCCCCCCCCTCCTCAATTAATACTCTCACCAGTTCCACTCAAACCTGTCCAATTATAAATTCTAGTGTTGGCGCCAAAATGCAAACAAAGGCTAGGATTGATCAAAGTGCAAATTGAGGGCTGGGATTTAGTCTTGGGTCAACAAAGAAGCCATGGGAACTCTAAAATTGCAACAGGAAGCACACATGTGGCTAGGAGCTTGTATTTTTCATTTTCTAGTATAAGTAGGAGTAGTAGAAGCAATACATGGATGTATTATTGTACCTTAGTTTTAATCTAACTCATTAGTTTTCATGTTTTCAAGTTGTAATCAGTTTTCAAATTAATGAAAGTTTCATTTTAGTTTTTCAATTTTCAGTTTTCATCAAGTTTTTCAAGTTATCACTCTAAATTTTCAAGTTGTAATCAGTTTTCAAATTAATGAAAGTTTCATTTTAGTTTAAATCTTGTATTGCAATTTTCAGTTTTCATCAAGTTTTTCAAGTTATCACTCTAAGTTAATCACTCAATATAAGCTCTTATAAGCTCACTCAGTATCTAAAAACATAAAAAGAAAACAAAAAGAAAACCAAAATCAGAAACAAACAATCACAGTGTACCTTTGCATTGAGTCTGTGGAAAGCTTTGGAAGTTGTCAAAATGGATTGGCAAGAAGGACTTTACCTAGCTTATCTTTGATAAGCTAGGAGCTTGTTGCTGATAAAGAGGTTCTAGTAAAAGCTAGAACCAGGTTTCAAAGTTTCTTTGCTCAATAGTTTGATTTCTAAGTGAAAAATTGCATAGCATGTGATTGTAGTTCATTGTACTTATTTCTTGCTTAACTGTGCTTATTTTGCTGTATTACTGCTTATTAGATAAATTTCTATTCGTGGATTAGCTTTTGGTTCAAGTTCTTTCTAGTTTCTTTAAAATCATAATTGTATCAGGGTGTTTGGTATAGACTGGTTGTGTTTGCTTTTGTTGTGTTCATTTACCATAGCCTGCTCCAACAACTTTCTTTATACCTAATTAGTCCAAAACAGTCAAGGTCTTAGTGGTTATAAGCCTAATAATCAAAATCATACTAAACTTGGCCTAAAAACCTTCTGAGTTGGATTTAGAATGGCATAAACCTCATCCTAACTCACAAGTGTGTGTTCTAGCTTATTTCAGTCTTCATATTGCTTATTTAACCTAAATCAGTAAGTAATTGAGGATCAAAGTTCATATTAGTCAACTCTTTAGTGTAATTTAAAAAGTCAAATTTTCAGTGCAAAAGGTTTTGAATAAACGCTGGAATTTCTTCTAGGACTTAATTTTAGGAGTTAAGACTTGTGCTTTTAGAATATTATTATTTTGCTGCTTTTCTTGTTGATAGTATTTTTTATAATTTTTAGTTAGCTTTGTAAACTGCTTATTTGTTGCTTGTTATTAAGCTGTTTTTCAAAAGGTTGCCCTGCTCACAGTCTTTATAGCCTATTTGATAAGCTTGTATAATCTTTGTTAATTGGCTTGAGCTTGTGTGTCTTGCTAATCTGGATAGCCCATCTGGCTAGCTTGACCTATGTGCTGTTGCTTTTCCTTAAACTGCTTATTATCACTGCTCTATTTGCTTATCATGTTTGTTCAAAACAACTCACTACACTGAGCAATCAGTGTAGTTGAGCCTTTTTCACAAGCCCATCATAAGCTCCTTTTTGAGCTTCAGCTTGTGTATCTAGGTTCTTTGTGAAGCTTAACAAGCCATTTAAATGTTCCAATCTCCAATTAGCTTTTTTAAGCTTATTTGCTAGGGCTGCACTCAGCCTCTAGTTTGTCCCAACTCTCAGTTTACTGAGCATTAGTAACATTGGGAGCTTTTTCATAAGATCATTCAGAGTTCAATAGTGGGTCCCATTGTGAGATTTTTGGCTTTTTGGAAACTCCAATAAGCCATCTTTTCATATCCAAGCTCCCTTCCAGCTTTTGACCCCTTTGCCCCTAGCTTAATTAGGCATACAATATCCTTGCAGGTCTGCTTGTTTGACAAGGGTGAGTGGTAGTGCTTATTTGCTCATTTGAGCTTATCCAGTGCTTGTTTCTTGTTCTTCTCACTCATTTCCAGTCACATAAGTAATTTGCATCTTTTTCTTTCCTTGGTTTCCAGTTTAATAGCTCATTAAAGCTTTTGATCTTCATTTGAGCCAAAAAGCTCAACTGCTTGTTTCATAAGCTCTCATTTTGCTTACTTTTCATTTCCACAATTTTTGTTTTCATTAAAATTGCATTTTATCAGTAGTTTAATAGTTCCATAAAACAAAAAACACAAAAACATCAACTTTAGGAAAGTGATAGCTTCTATTTAAGAAGCTTGAGCTTATTAGCTTATTTCTCATCTTTTTCATTAAGCACTTTTTGATTTTATATTTTTCTTATCTTCCTGTCACCCTAGGATATTTATAGAAAAAATTTCAGATTTATCTTAGTTTATTTAGTATTTATTAAAAATCAAAATAGTTTTAAAGAATTATTAAATAGTAATTAATTAATAATAAATAGATAAATAGTGTAATAAATATATTTTCATTTTTAAAATAAGTTTTATATTATTTTAGATTTTTCTAAGTTAAAATTTCATTTATCTAGCCTTATTTCATATTTAATTATAATTTAGTGTATTTTAAATAATTAATAAATAGTTATTAATTAATAATAATTAATTAAATAGTGTAATAAATAATTTTCTTTTTCTTAAAATTTTCTTTTGTCATTAGGATTATTAAAATATAATTTTCATCATCATAGGATTAATATTGATCTCTTTTCACTTTTTATTTTGTACGTAGACGTTTATTTAAACGTAAACGTACGTTTTTAGGTTGTAAAACGCTTCTAGG
>LBNU01009273.1:274707-313956 GCA_014162995.1 Artemisia annua | reverse complement strand
AATGACTATTTGTTGTAATTACTTTTATATTCGTATTAAATGACCCCTAGCTCATATTTTGATTGGAATAAAAGCACATTTGCTTGAGGACAAGCAAATCTCAAGTGTAAGGGTATTTGAGATGAGGCAAAAAGTGTTACGCTTTTAGGGGGTCATTTAAGCCCTAATCCGTAATTATTTGATTAAATATTGCCTTAAATCGTTCCTTTTGTCATTTTAGGTGCTTTGAAGAGGAATTATGGAAAAGGAAGCATTTTGGACGTTTTTGGAGCATAAAAGTGAAGAAAACGACAAAGTCTCAAACTATGCTGAAAACCGTACCTGACGGCGTCACGTTCTATCGGGTGACGGCATCACGCTTTGACAACATGAAGGATAATTTTTACACTAGACGCCCCAGAAAGTTTTGAAGAATTAATACGTGACGGCGTCACGCTTTGTGACGCCTAGGCCGTCACGTTATGTGGTAAAGGGAGACGACCCAGAAAGAATTACAAGGGACGGCATCAAGAGTGGATCTAAGCAATCTAAATTTTATGTTGGCAGCGAGGTGACGGCATCAGACCCTATAAGGTGACGCCGTCACAATGTAAAATCTATATATAGTTTTCTAATTTTCATTCATTAGTGTGCAACTTTGGGAACAAAACCCTGGCTCGTTTTTCTACTGTAATTTTGAGGGTTTTCCACCCTTGAAACTTAGATGCTTAATTGAAGATAAGTCTCTTCCAAATCATTCAATATGTCTATGTATTGTGTGATTATATCTTATGAATGTCTTTGAATTAACATGCTAGGCTAGGTCTTTATTGTGTTTGCTTAGATCTAATGAAACCTAGCTATTGATTATATGTTGTTGGTTTGCTTGTGATTATTGTGGGTGGGTGAAGTCGATGTTAGGCTTAAGAAAACTGGCTAACCTCCTATACGGTAACTTGCTTGAACGTCTTAAGAAACATGAATCGGATGTGTACTACGATTATTCGGTTGTATTTAATGCATGAGCGAATTCTAATGATCCTATGTTCGGAGCTTTTAGTCGGCTCGACATAGGAGTGAAGTAGGAGCTTATAGAGTTAGAGAAGATCGTACACGGCCCTACGAATGGTTTAAAGGAATACAACCCGCATCCACATAATTACAACAAACCAATTAACATATAAAAGGTAGCTAGGGAGTAAGGAAATCTAAGTAAACACATATTTCTCTCATATAAGTTTCACAACCACTTTAATTTTCTAGTTATTTTATTTTATTTGCAAAAGTAGTTATTTGGGTTAGTTGACTAGCAACTAATTCCGCCCACTCCTCTAAAACCCGAGAGTTTTACTTGCTTTCATAAAACATAAAAATACAAAAAGAATCATCCCTCGACCCTTAGACCTAATTAGAGTAGCTTTTCAAGCCTAACGACACTATTCCCGAGAGAACGATCAATCCCCCGGTACTTGCCACTACACTATACTACATCGGTCAGGTACACTGCCTGGTGGGGGTTGTAAGCTTCTCAAGATCCCTTGAGAGGTAAAACCTAAGTGCATAGGTTGCAAAACCCACGCATCAGTTGATATTAAGGTTAGTATAATTATGTTGCTTTTAAGAATTAAATAGTATAATATTATTGCCTGTTATTGATGAGCTAAAAGTTTGAAACCTGTTATGCTGTTATTTTGCAAGGGTTTAATGAGGTGGTTTACCTAAACAGTCATTGCCAAGTATGCTTATTTTTAGCAACTTATATGTGCTTAGAGCATTAGACGCTAATTATATGGTATGTAGTCGTTGACAGGTATCTAATTCTCTAAGCACCGTAAGTTACTCCACAGTAGTATTCTTTCTGTACGTGGTATATATAGTTGACCTGAAGATGGAAGGATGGCTCAATGCGACAAATAGTTGCCTTAGCAACCTCCATTTTGAAAAAAAAAGTGTTTGTGACACTTATTTGGCAAGGGAACCACATATACATTGTGGTTGCAGCCATAGTTCTATTTGTAATTGTTGTGGCATCACAAAAACAACACCGTTTAGCGAATATTCTCGCTTTGCGTTATCGATAAGATTGAAGAATGGTTTAGTGCCATAGATAGTGGCTTGAGCAACCTCTATTTTGAAGACCAGAGTATTTGGTAATTTAACTTTCGTAGTACCATGTAATGTATAATTTGGATGTCTCATGGTTAAGTTGTTGAGGTGATGATGACGAGATATTGCAATATGCCTTGGCAAGGTAGCTCCATACATGGTGTGGTTGCAACCATGGTGTTTGCAAAAACTTATTTGGCAATGCAGTTAATATACATTTCGATTGCAGCCATAAGTGTTCTAAACCTAACTGTTTGCCCGAACACGTCGTTTGATGAATACTACCGGTTTTTCATTATCTGTTGGCCTATCGGTTATTATTTCGTGCTAACGTACACATCATTGTCTAACGTTGTCGTCTGTGGTCCTTTTAAAGTTACAATAAATAAATAAATAAATAAATAACTGGGAACGATAAGTCTTTTATGGACGTTCTATTCAGTCTCGGTGGTCCAAACCAAAGGTAATCACGTACGATTACGCATGCTGATGAATAGTTCCCGTTTTACGTTACCCTTTGCTCTACCATTGTTTTTGCGTCTCAAAATACAGAACTTCCTTAAACGCGGCCGTTGGGCCTTTTAAGCTTAAACAAAAACGGATGAACAATGGGATCCGTAGGTCTTGTATGTCGTTTCGTTCACGTTGGCTGGTCCAAATACTAACCATAACTCAAGCATAGTCGAGAAAAATACTAACCATAACTCAAGCAAACAAGGAAAAATCCAAAAAAATAATGACAAATAAATATGTCAATACAAATAGCTTTAGAAAAGTCATTTACGTTTTATAATAAAAGACATTTAGGTTTTATAATAAAAGTCATTTAACTAAGGACATTAATTTGGAATGTTTTATAAATTTCGGCATAACGCGTCCATTTATACAACATTCCCAAGTTATCGTGACTTACATAAATTTTCTTAAAACAATTCAATAGGAAATTAATAAAAAGTATCCATTGATTATTAGACATTATTGCCTTATTATATATTTGTTGCGAATCAAATATATAAAATTCATTATTAATCTAATATATTGTATTCGTTTCAAGTCCAATAAGTCTAAATTGTCCAATGTCCAATGCCAGTCTAATAATTGTTCAAATAGTATAAATCCAATGTAATCCAATAATCAAAGCCGCAACCCAAGTATTTAACCCATTATATATCATCCAAGTCCAATAGTAATCCATGTATTTAATTCGTTTAGTATCCGTAATATCCAATATCGATTATCAATCCCAAGAGTCTGAGACTTACAAATAGATCACCAAAACAAGTCAAACACATTAGTAAGCAAATTACATATTGACAAAACAAATTATAACCAAATTTATATAACACTGCTTTCCTAAACCAAACTTTGACCAAAATTCATTAATGTCGGCTTTGACCCACTGTTTAGTCTAACACACACTCTAGTGAACTCAATGGGCTTGTGGTGATGAACCCTTATTTTGATTTGTACAACTTGATAAATCCTTGGTAAAGAAAGCTAATGAATGTCTTGAAATCCTCAAAGTTTTGGAAAATCTAAATGATTCTCTCTTCGAAGTAGTTATGACTACCGATATTATGTATATTATTTTACAAACATATTATGTTGAAGATCATGAAAGACGTCTGAGACCTCCGAAATTCTTTCTAAATATGAAAATGCTCTCATAAAACTTGGAAAACAAATGTTTCCTATTCTAAACAACTTGATCGAAAAACTGAGGAATGCAAGTATGTCAAACTGTCTTATGAGCGTGCCTACAAGGACATGAAAGAGAAAAATGATCTTTTAAGAGCTCAGCTGGATAGTCAAAAAAAGAAGGGCTTGGAAACTAAGTTTGCAAAACTATTGACTTTGGAGAAACCAAATGCTTTAAAACCGGTTGTAAAACCAAAGATGTCTATTTCTCAGTTTGCTCCAAATGTCAATGAGAAAAATGATTTTTCAAAACCAGTCACTACACAACGCTTGCCCATTCAAAATGAAAACAAAAAGTTGTTGAAAGAAACACAAATGTGATTGCACCTGGCCTTCCTAGGGATAATACACCGAATGTGACCACAAAAACTATTAATGAATATGTTGGTTCTAATGACATGGTCTACAATCACTATCTAGATGAAGCTAGGAAAAAGGTACAGATTAAAAAAACAGAATTTTATGTGCAAAACCTAGGGTGATGAATTTTACAAGACTACAAGGCACTGCTAGTAGTAGCAAACCATTACCTAGGATCGTTCAACAAAACATTAGGGATTGGCATGCATCTAAGAGTAGTTACGTAAAGGAAAATGCTATGCGCGTAGAATGCAACACTAGGAATTCAAAGTCTTCTTCGAACAAGAAATAATCGCCAAATGACTATAGTGACAAAGTTAAGGTTGCTATTTTAAACAAAAATGTTGAATTTGTCTGTCCTACATGTCAAAATGTGTCTTTTCAGCTAATAATGATGCACGTGTAGCACAATATCTTAAGAAAGAAAGTTGACGTGCCAAGGCACAATCCACTATGACACTAAAAAGAAACAAACCCGTGGACAAAAATAAAAAGGATAAGAAAAGCTAATAGGTGGATCTCTACAGGACGTAGTTTTTCTCAAAATTAGTCTTCCGCTGCATCTAAAAAGAAAACAACTCCTAGATCTTGCCTTTAGTGGATTCCTACGGGAAAAGTTTTTTTTTAACACAGTTGGTCTTAGATGGATTCCCACAGGAAAGATTGCTCATACTTGCACCAAAACAAATAATAGTAAACATCATCAGGATATGGAAGTAGAAACCAGTACAGTAATTGATAGTGAACACCCACAGAGTGAGGAAACACGTATTTCTAACACTGTTATTTGCGAAAACTCTTCGTCTTTGGTTGCAGGTGATTCAACTATCTCAGAACCCAGTTCATCAGAGGGTTCAAATTCTGTAAATTCATCAACATCATTTTTTCAATCTTATATTGTTGATTTTCCATTTATTTTATAAAAACGAAAACAAAACACAAAATTTGAAAAGCTAACAGAAAGAAAATTCAAAAATAGAAAATTTTCCAAAATACAAAACAGTATAAAACCAAAAATCCAAAAATATTCTTCTCACGACATGTCTCTCGTATAATCGATATTCTGTACGTTTTTAGAAATGTCATTCAACAATGATACGGATATGTACAGTTGCTTGAGCGAGAGTTCTTCTTTTTTAATCAAAATGTTTCTCTAAAACATGTCGTTTCTCANGAAAACAAAACACAAAATATGAAAAGCTAACAGAAAGAAAATTCAAAAATAGAAAATTTTCCAAAATACAAAAACAGTATAAAACCAAAAATCCAAAAATATTCTTCTCACGACATGTCTCTCGTATAATCGATATTCTGTACGTTTTTAGAATTGTCATTCAACAATGATACGGATATTTCCAGTTGCTTGAGCGAGAGTTTTTCTTTTTTAAAAAAAAAGTTTCTCTAAAACATGTCTTTTCTAAAAAAAAAAAAAAAAAAAAAAAAAAAAAAAAAAAAAAAAAAAAAAAAAAAAAAAAAAAAGGCTTACAGTTAACCCGCGCTTTTCATATAAAGGACCCTGTTGTACGTTTCAGTGCGAAAATCCTAATGGATAAGAAAAGAAGTTTTCTTACTTTCTGAGCACAAAATTCTTAACATTTTTCAAAATCTATCAAAATTGTGCTCAACAAAATGACTTGTGTACATATTTCAGTACACAACTGGCGCTTTCAATAAAACTAAAATCTTTTTGCCTTTGAAAAATCAAGTATAAATAAACGAAAAGATTTCATAAAAAAAATTCAAATAAAGGAAAGTGTTGTGCAAAATCAATATCTTTTTCAAATACTTATTCTAAAACAAATGAAGATAATCCTTCTACAATATCTTCAAATTTTCAAAATCTTCTCCATCTTGAGCACATTTCCTTCAAGATTATTCAATACGATTTTTCAAAATCTTTCATAAAGTGCTCAAGATAACTCCCTCCAAACCCTTAATTGATTTTAAACTTTTTGTTTGAAAATATGCATTCATAAAGGGGAGTATAAATCAAAACGTTCCGATTTCATGCTAAATTAAATCCATTTATCTCCCCAAAAGCTTTGTTTAAAACATGAATTTTAATCAGTTGATATCAAAAATATCACGGATATGCTATTTTTGAGGGGGAAAAGACGTGGTTAAAATGTGATCAAATCTGCTTAAAGGTCGTTGGTGAATCTCAAAAGAGCTCGACTCAAACGTAACCAAAAAATTGACGAGAAAACATTATGAAAGATCGAAACGACTTGTTCCTGGACGGTAATAATTTCAAGATGGTCTAACCAGAGATGTAAACGTGTCTCGCAAAGGACTTGTCAAAGTAGAATGTACCATCTCAAGAGACTCTATATAGACTTGCACCGGGACGGGTAATAATTTCAAGCTGGTTTAACTAGTGATGTAAACGTGTCTCGCAAAGGTCTCGTCTATTAAGAGTTGATCAATTCTAAAAAGTTCAAACTCTTCTCTCAATGTGCAATTTATCTTTAAAACAATATGAGCACATGTGGAGGGGGAGTATTTCTTAAAAGTTAAAACTTTCAAAGTTTTGTCAAAACAAGATTTCTCTTAAACACTTTGATTTATTTTCTAAATGGTTTTACGGCTGTGATATGATATCTGAGGAGTTATAAGGAGCTTAATTGCTTAGGTTTGTGCCCACTGATCCAGCCAGAGCTGGAGGGATCTACCAAACGACAATTCCAATAGATTAGAAATTAGAAGTCCTTAGGTATGATAAAAAAAAAGTAAATGAGAAATGGGGAATGAAGGGGTTGAAGCATGAAAAAGAAAAGTTAATGTAAGGGTGAAAAGAAATGAGCCCTCCATAAACATAGGACACAAACCAGGTCAATACATATGCTATCGATAATCACAAAGAAGATACATGTATTACCGATAGCATGTATTAAAGACAAGACGTCATGGAACCAGTGACGCGTTGCACAACTCCTCCCAGCCACTCAAGTTTCTCTCAACAGATACTTGTTTCAATTCACGTGGAGATTAAGCTTGTAATCTATCGGCCTCTCACTCCGAGATGTGTTGATATTGAAAAGGTGGCAGCCTGCTTCAGCCTCCGCTCACTAAAACCAAAATGCATAAATTGAGTCTAGAGCCAAATGAGATTTACAAATAAAATCTCCTATGACACAATTTCCAACCTATACTTGACTGTTCAACAATAAGAACACAAGTTGTAATTTATAGTCCTTCGCAGATCTTAGTAAACTTTCCAGAACATTCATGAGTGGAATCACACTTGTGATCCACAATGATCGAATGGAAATCTTGCCAGTGTCAACATCACACAGCACTGACAGCAGGTCAGTTCGGTAATTCTTTATGGATTACGCTTAGTGGTCATGGTGGTTACATGTTTCAAACGGTCTACAATTTGGTATACTTCGGTGTACCTTAGTAAGCCTTCTTGAGGCTATCCAATTCTGGAACAGCGTTTGTAAGGACTCAAGTGGTGTTTTCACACTATGTTGTTAATACTCTCGACATCCAAACTTGTAATTGCTGGAAATCCCCCCCCCCCCAAGGAGATTCCTTTCACGAGTCGAGTCCTGAAGACGTGGGTCTTTACTTGGATTTTATTCAGAGTATTGATAATTGTCCCTAACAAGATTTGGACGGCTGATGTGCCCGAACAAGGTGAATAGAATCTAGACATTCATCAGTAAAACAATTGTAGTGGTCTGTTTTTTTTGTCCACCGTGATCGATTGGTATTTTTCAACTAACATTATTTATGTAGGTACTGATGATAGTCCCTTGGACAAAGACCATACACCATCATTTCATTCATCATCATCTTCAACTTTGCATGCTCATGCATACTAATATCCTAAAAGATCAAATTAAGAACTTTTAAGACAAAGAAATCAAGAAAAAGACAAAGATTAATATCAAAGTCAAGAGCTGAACAAGAATGTCAAGAACAAACAAATAAATGAGGACTACATTAGTATGAAGATCAAATCTTTAACAAGAAGTATGAGCATGTTAGAGAAGACACCAAGACAATATTTGAAGATGTTGATCAAAGTCAAGAAAGACCAAGAGATTTCAACAAAGATCACAAAGCATGAAGGAACAAAGGATCTAGCACAACTGTTACACAACAAGACGCACAATTTAAGACAACAAGCTTCAAAATTCAAAGATCAAGATCACCAAGAGAGATCTCAATGATCACTCGTTATGGGGAGATTGTTAGCATTAGAAGTGTTGATCATCAATGAATCAAAGAGAGATCTCAATGATCTCCCCTTAGGGGAGATTGTTAGGAATAGAAGTGACGATCATTGAGTCATTGAGTCTTGTAATAATGTAACGTGTAATAGTTAATCTGATAAGCTAATCCATTTGAATTGGAATGTATTTTAGTAACCAATCCCACATCGCCCTATTAGGTAAACCATGTGAAGGCTCTTACCTCATAAAAGAAGCCTTATACCTCATGAGTCATGAGGGTGGGGGTGCTTCTAGTGTATTCTCCCATCTTTCCTTAGTCTAATATCTCATTCTCTCTTTCTCACACTCTCTAAATCTTATATTATCAATATCGGTGTGAAATGATATAGTATTTGGGTTCCTACACTTAATTTATAAATTTATGCTTGATGAATTAACAATTGCCCAACAATTTGTATAAAAATTTGGCTTGTGTATTTATTCTTACAAGGGTATATATGTAAACGTTATCTCCTTCATATTTTCTTTTCCTTATAACCTGAGAACACAAAATAAAATAGCAACTTTCCTTATCATTTCTTCCCCTTCTCTACCTTACTTTACCATACCCTTCCTTTCTTAAAAAAAATAACTTGATAACACAAGTCGTTCTAAATATTTATTAAATCATTAATTTATAAAGCTTTTGATTTTATAAACCTTGTTGCACTATGTATAAACCTTTTCAAGTTTACAAAATGCTTAACAATTACACATACATTAAATTATGAAAAGGTTTAAGATTTCAAACCTCTTAGGTGGCGTTTGTTTTATGGGTTTAGAACGATTGATGTGGGCTCTACAATTAAAAAAACTAGTTTGGTTTATGGTTTAGCTACAAGGAATGGATTGAAACTATCAAAAATGAATTCCATCTAATATGGTGGGTTTTGCACAAACATGTGGGACCACCCACTTTCTACTCTCACATTCTTTTTTACTTATATTTTTATGTAATAGTTTTTTATTTTTGTTTTATTACTAGTATAAAATATATTTGTTAAATATATTTTCTCTTTCCAAATCCTAAACCAAATCCGAATCCTAAACCAAATCCAAATCTTATTCCAACCCCACCTATAAACCAAACGGACCCTTGATTCCACATGGACATGAAACATCAACTCACTATAGTTAAAACAAATTATAAACCTATTCATGTGTTTTAAACCTTTTCTTGAAATCACTATATATAGTAGCATAGTGAATGCAACTAGGCTAAATTGCTTCCTGGAAAACTATATAAAATACCCTATAGTTAAAATGCACTTCTTTTGTATAAATGAAATGAAAGGTCGGGTTTGACATGTATCTTAAAATATATGTTGCCATAGACTCCACAGGCCAAATCAGCCAACTTTAAGTAGTGTGTACCCTGTTAAAAAGCTTAAACAAAAGACATACTGACCTAGAACTCACTTCAAAGGCCAAAAGGGACGACCAAAGACCAAAGATGATTATTGGTTTGGGTGTGTGGGGAAGCATATCCCCTCCTCACTAATCTATACTTGTAAGCACTACCTATGGCATAGATACATGTATGCCCACATGTTCTTAGTTAATTACCAAAGCATATAAAGCAAAGTTCAAAGCAAAAAAAGTTGCAGAATATTTAAAAGTGATACGCACTAAGTTAAGTGGAAGAATGTGTCTTAAGTACTTGATTGAAAGCCTGGGATTATACTAAATTATCTTTGTTTGTGGCAGTATACTCATATTATTTTATGCGTAGCTGCTGTATCATATGTAACTTAATCTCCTCTTTTAAGATTTAGCTTTGCAATAATGTAATATTATATGTGTTGGAATAAAGTGACTCCCATAGTGGTGGGTTGCTTGCAGTTTGGGGACCATGCTACTACTAGGGCGCACTTTAGGGACATCGATAGCCGAATCTGTGTCTTGGACAGGCACCCATGCGACCTGAACGTGCACACTCCAAAGTTGTACTTTTGCTTTGTTCTTCTATCTCGTTTAGGTTGTGTATTTGGTTTTTATCACGTGCATATTTGGTGTTTCTCGTACAAATGTTTTATGTAAAGCTCACTGATTCACTGAATATTTCCCCCCTTATTTTCATCCTTTTAGGTGTCAAGCGTCAACTAACTGTATTTACTTTTTATAAAGCATAACTTGAGGTCGACAATGCGAAAAAAAGTGTAGAAACTCTAGGTCTTCCCTGCTATCAAGAAGGACATTTAAAGAGTGGATAAGAAATATAAGAATCAGATCGACATGATATTGTTTTTCAGAATGCGTATGCCATATTTACCAATCAAACCGTAGATGTATGACCAATGAACCATCTTGTTTTATGCAAAAAAATGTGGAAGTTAAAGAAAAGTATTATGAAGTTTTCCTTAGAGTATGCAAATCCATTTGTGCAAGCAATACACTATATAATATTAGCCATTTCTTTTATTTCTCCGCTTTCATTTTTGACCCGTTAACTTTTTCTACGATCATCCTTCTGATTTGACCGAGAATACTGGACTTAATTTAGATTACAATCGATTTCAAGAAAAATATAGACTGTTAAATTTAATTGTACAAACTGACTTCCCAATTTTGTACATGCTGCATGTACTCTTCTTTTGCGGATTACTGTTTAAAAGGAAACTCTAAGTAGTATGATTCCATGCAAAGCTTCTCTTATTTCAATAAAGAGGACGAGGGGTTATAAACTATGTTATCAGTGCTATCTCTACCATTTCCATTAGTTTCAATAAAATGCAATAAATGAATCTATGAATGCATCAGTAACACGGAAATTATTATGAAAATGTAAAACAATTTAAAAGGGTATCAGTTCGATGAAGTGGTAAATAACATTAACATAATAGAAACTGCTAACGGATAGAGTTGCATGAACTTATTCTATTGATCAACGCATCAAAAACAGCTATTACTAACTATAGCGGTCTTAGATGCGTTTCTCCCATCCAGTGGTTTTCGAGAATGTGCTGATATAAATATAGTAGCAAGTGTGGGTGTATTTTGTTTGCTTGTGTTGTTGCCATCCAGGATGAATTTCTTATTGTTAACTGTTGGGCTTTGGGAAAGGCAACAAACACAGGAAACATTGTTTTGATTTCTTAAAGAAATACTATCAATTAATACAAACCTAGTATTCATCAAAATCAAGTTTGATGTCTCCAAAGCGTAGTTATATGTACTTAGTTGACACTCAAAAGTCAAAATTATTGACCGTTTGTTGACAGAAAGTTCGAGTCATATAAATATCATACTATACCTGCTTGCTTTATCTTTCTGTTTTCCTTTTAAGCCTTCTAGTGAAGTTCTTGACTGTCCCACCACACCTCCACTCTCTTCTTGACTTTCGACATCATATATCACCTTTTTCCTCAAGTATGTAGCATCCTCTTCTCTACACCTTCATATGTTTTGAATAGAAGAAAGACATGATAGTAGATTAGTGGTATCTTGTACCTGTATTAAGTAAAACGTACATGAAAACACGAAAGTTGGCTCAAAGCAACCGGTTAGTCTTCTTACTTTATCGTCTCATATAATTTTTCCATTTCTCTTTCTCTATGCTATTTTTTTTCTTTAAAATCTGCATCTTTGGAACTTCGGATTGGGCTAATACCAAATTAAAGCATCATACTTGTCAAAAAAAGTTCTTTTGAGTAGCGAACTTTTTTTTTCCTCTTTTGCGTACTGAACTGCCATTTTTTGGCCTCTTTGACGCACTTTGTGACGATTTTGCCCCTCAGATTATTAAAAATCCAAGGGCAAAAATGTCCCAAAATGCGTCAAAGAGGCCAAACATGGCAGTTCAGTACACAAAAGAGGAAAAAAAAAGTTCTCTACTCAAAAGAATCTTTTTTGACAAGTATGATGCTTTATTTTGGTATTAGCCCCTTCTGATTTTACGTGCCAACAACACAGAAAATGATACGGCAAAGTAACCACCCCATGGAAATCCCTTTCAAAATTGTAAAATTCTGCTTTTATAATTTATATGTTGATTTACTTTGTAAATTATCGTTTAGATTTGAAAAAAATACACTCTTCAATCATCAAAGTAACAAAAAAATAGAGGAAAATCCTTGAAACAGTTAATGTACAAGACTTGAAAAGACTAGATACATACTGTGGTGAATTAAACGGAAAAGTCTAAGCTTATTTCTTAATTACATTCAAGGATCATGTCTGGTAGAGTTCACTCCAAGGGTTAGTTTGATGTCGTATATCAGTTACTTGGTGGTTCATAAAACATTAGGTGTCCAGATTGTATCCGTGCAAGTGCTATCAATCCCTAAGAAGGAAATGGTCACTTGGAATAACAGTTTTACGGGCCATAAGAGGAGACATTGTGTAAACCATATGAACTACTCGTACTCGGGTCAACAAAAGCTGCACAATACAGCTTAAAAAAAAGTTCAGTGGAGTTTGACTTCTCCGTGACTTCTTAATGTTGGGCGATAGATGGTTAGGTGTGACAGGAATGAAGTACAGATAGGCTGATTTGCTACTTAGTATGTTTGGTGAACTTTTAATTGTGTTTAGATCCATATGTTTCATTTAAAAAATGATAAGTCGACTTACAGCAATGTGATCAGAGGAATCAACGAGGCTAAACTCGAGTAAATTTAGAAGGGTCTAATAGGGTCGACGCTAATTTTAATTGGGAGTTTTAGTAGGCGTTATAATCATTTTGTACTGTACAAAGGTTTAACAGTTTTGAAAGAAATTCAAGACGTTTGCAGAATTTTCATAGTCTGACTCATAGGGACAGCATTAACGTATAATGTGATCTTAGATCAGGAGCGTAAAGAAATTGCCTAACAATAACTAGGTTCATGAATATGTTTAGCATGACCTTGGATGAAATTAGGCTAAATAACACTCACATTGCGTCTTTGCAGTGTGATATCCCTCTTTACTGCTAGTGTACAGTGGATTGCTTTCCTGGTACCGACTTTCGTATTATAAGTCAAGCAAGTTTGTTCTATGTTTCTTAGATTTATCAAAATGATCCTTCTTGGCTTGTTAATTTTTTATTTCATATATCTATATGCAGTTCTTGGTATCCATTGATAACAAAATTCTTAAGATAAAACATTTGCTAAACAGATATTCACTATGCAGGCAAAAATGACTTGATTAGAATTGTCATTCGTCTTGAAAGCCTTGTGAAGATATTAAAAAGTGACTACCAGTTATGAAGTTATCAAAAAGCATAAACCTGGAGAATGAGGTCCATGAAGACGATGACTCAGACAACAGCAGCCAGGTTGCTTCCAACATATCAGTTCAAAATCCTTTCCCATCTCCTCTCATGGATAGCCTCAATATACCGGAAACATTCCAGACTACTGATGATCCCGTTTCCCTGGAGTTGAGTCTGACCTTCAACTCGAATTTTGATAAGTTTGAACCAAGAAATTCAATAGGGAGTTCAATATCAACAAGTAAAAGCACAAATGAAACAGAATCCAATACAACCTCTGGGACCCTCCCTAGAGTTTTTCCATGCAACTATTGCCAGAGAAAATTTTTCAGCTCACAGGCTCTCGGAGGCCATCAGAACGCACACAAGAGAGAGAGGATGCTGGCAAAAAGAGCTATGAGAATGGGTATTTTCTCAGAGAAATATGCTAGCCAGCTTGCAGCTTTTACTTTGCATGGAACATCGTTAAGATCGCTTGAAATCAAAGCTCACTCGTCTCAGCACCACACATGGCAGCCTCCACTTATGAGGATGCCACAAGAAATCACTAGCATATCTCCACCACATACAATTGGAATTATGGGATTGCCTATATATGTGGACGATGATAGACCCGATCAGCTGCTGTGGCCAGGAAGCTTTCGTGAGGTTGCTGCAACAGGTGTTGATTCACTTCCAGAAACATCAGAAATGAACATGAACTCTCTCCGACCAGTTTATGGTGGCAATGTCACACCAGACCTTACTTTGAGACTTTAATTTAGCTTTGCTTTCTTTTCAATACAGTTTACTACGACCTTCTGAATAGTCTTGTTTGTACAGTAAGTAAAATTAGGCCACGGTTGCATGTTTGCACATTTACATTGTTTGTTTACGCTCCTAAAGTTTGTGTTGATACAGAAGAGCTTTTCAAGCATTATTGAATATTTTGCTATGGCATCTACTGTTAATTATTTAAGCTTTTTGTCAAATAAATCGCCCCTGTTATTGCAGTTCGGGCTGTTTTCATCGTCTCCGTATAAGCAGGTGTCCCGTGGATTTTGATACTATGTGACATAACAACAAACTAGCTATGCCTGTAAACAAAATATTTTTGTTTTTCATATACTCATTTATGCTATTTTAACACTATAAGCCACAGTTTCTGAAAATGTTGAGATACTCAACGACAAATATCAAAATAGTGACAGGAGAGGTAAACGGATCACAAAAAAGAATTACTCAACTAATGGACTCTTACAGCATGCCCAAGATATTGATATGAGTCATAATAAGAAGTCAACACAAATAGTCAAACCGGGCCAAAATACACCAAAATCTGTTGGAAAAGCTTATAGCAGCTTTTCCCGCCAACACTCTTTTTAAATACTCACTCCTTGTTCATTTCACAATTAGCTAATCATTTGTAATTTTCTCTCTTTCAAGTTGTAACAAAGTTTGTACAATTCATCTTTTTTATAACAAATCCCTTTTACTAATTCTTGAGCTCAATTCTCTCATTTGTGTTCTTGATTAGTTTCCAGTTCTTATTTGAATTGTTTAATTCCTGTAAGTTCATAGCAATTGATATCAGAGCGTTCGGTGATCAGTAACTTCCGATCAAGCCCCAATCCAAAATACGTCATTAGTAATTCGTCCATTTCCATATCTCAAATACGTTTCTTTTTTACATTATCGTTTCAAATAGTTGTTCATTTTAAACAGAATTGAATGTTAGTAAATAATCACTGAATTGGTTTGAGATTGAAAATGGATTATTAACAAGAACAGTTGTACTTGTTAATGGTAGTTCTAGTGGTAGTTCTAATGATAATTCTGGTGATGTTAACGATGGAATGAAGCAGTTTATGTCTGAATTGGTGGATAAAAAGCTGGTTTGCAATCCATCAGATATTGGAAGAGTTAGTAGGGCGAATTGCATGGTTGAGTCTGCAACAACAAGCTGGTGCAAAATGGAGCCAATAGAGGTGGTCAGGTGGGAAGAATGGCTATGGTGGAATTTATAAGATTCAATGGATGTTGTAAGAGATTGGATCTTTAGGTGCGAGCAATTCTTTCTGCTCGATAACATTCCAGAAGACCAAAAGGTTAAGTTCATTCATGTGCAACCTGATGATAAGGCAATGATGTGGCATAGACAGTTCATTAAGTTGTATGGTGATAATGTGGCTTGGAATCAGTGGCGGCGATTAGCATGTGCAAGTGGTGCAACTGTACCGGGCCCCCCTTTGTAAGGGGCCATCCATTGATATTTATAGTTTTATATATAAACGTTTTGAATTTTTAGTTTCTTTGTTAAATATTATCAAAGTTGAACCGGGCCACATACAAAAAATAAAAGACAAACTTTGAGCCACATACAAAAAGAGTGAAAGACTCCCCCCAAATCGATAGGACGGCCCTGCTTGGAATGTTTATAAGAATGCCATAATCCAAAGGTTTGGGATTGTGTTTTGATGATGCAATGGCAGAACTCAAAAATGTGTTACCAAGATGCATTTGATCAATTGTTAAGTAGGCTTGACATCAGTGAGGACACTCAATTAGTTTTTATTTGGGTGGATTGCCTGCTGAAATTGAAATGGGAGTTAGAATGTTTAAACCTAGAACACTATCCGATGCTTATTGCTTAACCAACTTGCAAGATGCTACTCTTAATGCTGTCAAGAAAAAGAATAAGATAGCTTATACTTCTGTTGGCAGTAGTAATTCAAGATTTAATGCTAATGTGACCAACAGTAGCAAACCACTATTAGCTTTGCCTTCCGCACATGTCACTAAAAGGTCAAAACCGAACACCCCACAAAGTGTGCCTCATAGGAAGCAATTAACTCAAAAAGAGTATGATGAGAAAAGAACCAATAATATGTGCTTTTATTGTGACCAAAAGTATAGGTGCATAAATCTGAAGGACAATTGTTTACTTTGATGGTGTTGGCTGAAAATAAGGAATGTTAGGAGTACCAAGAGTGTTTGGAACAAGAGTAGGAATTGGAATAAATAATAAGAAAACCACAAATTTCTTTGAATGCTTTGACTGGTGCGCAAAATTATAGAACTATGAGGATTAAGGGAACTGTGGAAAGCGTTGACTCAAGTTCAACTCATAATTTTGTGGACAATAATGTTGCTAAGAAATTATAGGTTTTCAAATCAAAATCACTTTGTCCTTTGGCCAGTTAATTTATGTATAGAATTGTGCACAAGTTAATTGTATATAATGATTTATAAGTGCTACTGAAATTTAAGTTTTTGAGGCATATAATGTTAGAATATTGTGTTTAAATTGGTTGTACTTGATGTTTTATTTCTTATATTGTTGAATTTTTAAAATATTCAACTATAAGTTAATTGTACATACACAAAGTAGATCCATCCGTGTTTTGTTATATCAAAGGTAACAGAGAATGAAGGGTTCGAGAATGAAGGGTTCAAAATTTACATTTAGAATTCAAGAGAACAAGATTTTAGAACGTGTTGATAACGTGTTACAAAAATAGTGAATAAGAACATAAAAATGAGAGGAAGAAGAGAAAATTCTTGTCATAAGATGATCATGTAAAAGGTTACAAGTATGTAGTTATAAGGCAGATAAATGCGTGTAAAACCCTAAGGGCGGGTAGAGATAAATGTGAATATACATAAGTCATTATTAATATTTATAACAAGTCCTTCAATCTCTATGTTTTTTATGATACCTAAAATAACTCACCTTTATAGTTGTTTGCTTCTGATTCTTCTTTATTTCAACCTCATATCTATTTTTGCTACTGTAATTTATTACATAAAAAATTGAAAGGTAATATGTTAAATTTGTTATAAAAGGTAATTTACTAAATTTGCCGACGTAATATTTATGAGCAAGGATAAAGTGACCTAAAACATAAACTTAAACTTATATACAATAAATTATTATTTGACACACCATATGCATATTTTTTCACTCGTGATTTCCGCTATTGACTTTGACATGTGTATTGACCGACTTTAGTACCGGTAAGAAATTCAGAAATCATGAAAACGTAATTTGAAGCTTTGATTAATTATTTTTTTTTGACGATTTTTAAGTAACTATGTTTCTTTAGTTGATTAGAAGCACATTCGGAATTAAAGTTGTGAGGGAATGTGGCCTTCATATTATATACAGAATAGTATATAAATGTCAAAATTTTTGAATAAGCTTACAAATTTCAGTAAATGTAAACTAAAATAACTTTTGTGAACCAACAGTAAAAAGTTCTCATATCAAGGATTTCTCATTTAATCTTGATTATATATTGATCTTGCAATTAAGCCTATTTTTAGGCATGTGTATTGTTCAGAAGGCTAATCTAGCATTGTATCCTTGATGTTGGTTTCTTACCAAGTTCAGGGGTTGTTTTGTTAATTAGTGAACGTATATTTATATTGTATTTCTCTGTTTTTCTATGTGCAGGTACTAATTATGTTAATGTTAAAAGATGAGGGCTAAATGGAGCTATGCTGGAAAGACTCAAGAGGAGCAGCTATATAAGCATCGCCATAGTTTAGGGTTTCATACTTTTGCTCTCATTATCTCTCTGTGTATTTTTCTCTCTAAGTTGAGAACTCATTGTAATCGTTTATTTTTTCTTTTTCTTGTAATTGTTTTGAATTTAAAATCAGTTACTACATTTGAAGTAGTATTCTGATGTTGTGAATAAAAGAAAATGGGAGGTTGGTTGTATGAGAAATAAACTGTTTTAGATTGATCTTTGTATAATTTTTCACATGGTATCAGAGCCAGGTTGGCTGTGATACAAAGATTAATTGGTTTTTTAAATTTTCAAAATTAGGATTTCAAAAATTTTTGGGGATTTTTGAAATTGAGTTCAGATCTGTGTAGATCGTATTGTTAATCGTGTTCTGAGTGGTTGAATTTCTCAATTTGGGATTCAATTGGTGGGTAATTGAAGATTTCAATTTTTTAGGGTTTATGGAAATTGGATTTTTTTTATTCTTGGTGATTCATAGTGATTAACGAGTGTTAATCAATCGGTTCTTGGTTAATCTTGTTGATCTACCTTCGTTTGGTGATTGACTTCCAAATTAGGGTTTTCTGTATCAAACCCTAATTCAGGGGTTCTTGGTTTTCTTTTATTGGTTATTATCAATTGATGATATTAGTTATCTGTATTAATTTTTTTATTCAGTAATTGATAACTAATTGTTATTTCTTTTATGTTTCAGGTTCGTGTGACATTCCACTATGTTTGGTTGGTTTCTTGATCTTCTTGATCAAGTTTTGCTTGGAGTGTGTGCACCGTAACACCTCGCATCACTCTTTCTTTTAGGATTTTTTTTTAGCGTTTTTAGATTGATTGGGTAAAGAGTAGGTTAAAGGATTGATTGTGGTTGGAGTTGTTTAATTGGTAGTTATTTGTAATTGTAGGCGATATAAAGTGTATCTGCTTATTTTCTGTTCTGTTTTATAGTTTTTTTTCTGGTTTGTTTCATCATCATGGTGGGTAAAGATGATGATGAAGCAAGGGGATCAGGTGTTAATAAACTTGATCAATTTGACCCTATGTTCTTGCATAGTAGTGATACTAGTGGAATTCTATTAATAGGTTTTAAATTGGAAGGTCCTGAAAATTACAAAGTTTGGTCTGCTGCTATAAAACTGGCTATTCACACTAAAAAATAAACTTGGTTTTATAAATGGTAAAATTGTTAGGCCTGCTGAGGCAGGATTTATGCAAGAACAATGGGATAGATGTAACTCTGTGGTTTTATCTTGGATTCTTGGATGTGTGTCTCAAGATGTTTTTATGGGTCAAGTGTTCTCTAAAAATGCTAAAACAGTGTGGGATGAATTAGAAGAGACATATAATAAAGAAGATGGTTCTATTATATTCAATATGCATTATAAAATACATTCATTCACACAAAATGATATACCATTATCTGAATATTATCTGAAGTTTAATGCATTGTGGAGACAATATGACTCCCTTGTGCATTTGCCTAACTGCACTTGTGAAGGCTCTTCTAAACTTAAGAAACACGATCAGCTTATTAAGCTGATGCAGTTTCTAATGGGACTGGATGAGGTTTATGCTCCTATCAGGAGTATTATTCTCACCTCTAATCCTATCCCTGATGTTAAGAGTGCCTTTGCTACTTTGTCTAAAGATGAGTCTCATAGGTGTGTACTCCATCTCATTCTGGTTCTAAAAATAGTAACTCTGCATTTGCATCCAAATCTAATCAAAAAACTAATGAGTGGTTTATGAAGAAAAAAAATAAAATAATAATAATAATAATCAGTTTAAAAGACTTAATAGACCTCACTTGGTCTGCACTCATTTCAATATGAATGGTCATATTGCAGATAGATGTTTTGAGTTAGTAGGATATCCTGCTGGTTTTAAAAAGAAAACTAACTCTCCTCAGAATACTGTTAGCAATAATGTTGTTTCAGGTCATAAAGATCAGCCTACTGGTTCATCTTATTCATTCACTGATGATCAGTATAAAAGGCTGATGGCCTTGATCAGTGATAAATCTGGATCTGGCTGTATACCTGCAAATGTTGCAGGTATGGATTGTGTTGTTAGCTTTTTTTCTTCCACTTTCTTTAATCACAACACCAACATAAGCACATATTGTATATACATTGGTTGGATTGTTGATTCAGGTGCAAGTCAACATATGACTTGCACTATTTCCAACATGTTCAATGTTGTTGAAATTTCTAAGCTTAACATGACTGTGGGTCATCCCAATGGGACTAAGGCCCTTGTTACTCATATGGGAAGCTTGAAATTAACAGACAAAATGGTTATTCACAATGTCTTGGTAGTTCATGGCTACCAAGTCAGTCTTCTTTCTGTTCACAAATTAAATAAGGATAATATATCTTACACATAGTAGGCCTGATATTAGTTATGTTGTACATGTTCTTAGTCAGCATATGCATACTCCTATGGAATGTCATTTGAAATTGGCATTTAGAGTATTGAGATACTTGAAGAATGCGCCAGGTCAAGGAATTTCCTTTAATAAAGGAGATAATTTGATCTTAGTGTGTTTGTTGATTCAGATTGGGCTAAATGTAAAGCCACAAGAAAGTCAGTAACTGGTTATGCAGTTTTCTTGGGAAAAAGTCTTGTATCATGGAAAAGTAAAAAGCAGTCTATGCTCTCTAAATCTTCTGCTGAAGTAGAATATAGAGCAATGAATTCGGTGACTTGTGAATTTATTTGGATTCAAAAGATTCTAAATGAACTTAACATTAAAACATCTCTCCCTGTTCCTATTCATTGTGATAATAGTTTTGCTATTCAGATAGTAGCAAATCCAGTCTTTCATGAAAAGACTAAACATTTTTAGATTGAATTGTTTTTCTTGAGAGAAAAAGTCTCAGCTGGTGTTGTAAAAACTGTTAAGGTGAAATATGTAGATAATGTGGCAGATATTTTTACCAAAGGTTTAAATGCTCAGGAGCATACCAAGTTTTGTGGAATGCTTGGTTTGTTTGATATGTACAAGGCTGAGATTAAGGGGGAATGTTCAAAAGGCTAATCTAGCCTTGTATCCTTGATGTTGGTTTCTTACCAAGTTTAGGGGTTGTTTTGTTAATTAGTGAAAGTATATTTGTATTGTATTTCTCTGTTTTTCTATGTGCAGGTACTAATTATGTTAATGTTAAAAAATGAGGGCTAAATAGAGCTATGCTGGAAAGACTCAAGAGGAGCATCTATATAAGCATCACTATAGTTTAGGGTTTCATACTTTTGCTCTCATTATCTCTGTGTGTATTTTTTTCTCTAAGTTGAGAACTCATTATAATTGTTTAGTTTTTCTTTTTCTTGTAATTGTTTTGAACTTAAAACCAGTTACTACATTTGAAGTACTAGTATTCTGATGTTATGAATAAAAGAAAAGGGGAGGTTGGTTGTATGAGAAATAAACTGTTTTAGATTGATCTTTGTATAATTTTCCACATGTATCAATTTTTTCAATAATTCCGCTATATAATACTGATTTTTGGAAATGGTATTTATTTTGAGAAAATTTATATAGAAAACTAATTAAGGTTATTCATTTTATTGAGTTGCAAAGTATTTAATACACACATAGACAATTTTGGATATAGATAAGGGCGTTGGCAACACCTACGGTGACAAGCGGTGCGGGGTGGTTCCCGCACGGGAACACCGCCGCCGGTCACTCGGTGTGTACGCGGGAGGCCCTTTGCGGGGAAGATTACCGCACGGTTTGGGGAGAAAAAACGACCGTTTGGAGATGAACGTTGGGAGAAAGTGACGTTGGAAAAGGGAGAAAAGGGACTAACGGTTACTTTTTTTTTTTGCTATATATTCTTTGCAAATCTTGTAAAATGAGACACAACAAAAAAAAAACTATCCACTGCCTAAAAAAAAGGCTAGCAACTTTACGATTGAGCCAAAAAAAATAGAGATCCTAGGAAAAGTGGTCGTGGCTTGAGAGGTGGTGGATCGAGAGGCGCAATTCGTCCTCGAATTCAATCACAAACCGGTCACGAATCATCTTCACAACTCGGTTACCGCCCACAAATGTACCCGCAATCTCCACCATTTTTCTACAATCAACAACCTCTCCCGCAACTTTCTCCAAACTTCGAGCCGTTTGATTATCAATATACCCAACAACCCCCACCGCAAATGCCTACTAATTTTGACCCGTATGAGCCGCGCTATACCCAACAAAAAAGGCGTGACCGGGTTAGTGAACCGTTACCCATTCATGATGATAACGAAGATGATGAATATTTCGACAATGTTGACGTGATACCCGAGACACAACCAATTGATGAAGATGCCGAACAAGTCCATGAAGAGGAAGAAGTCGAAGAAGTCGAAGAGGTGCCGCGGCCTGGAAAAAAACCCGCAAAGAATTGGACGCCGGATGAGGAGGAGGCGTTAGCAAAGGCTTGGATTAAAATTTCGGTGGACCGAGAAGTTGGGGACCGTCAAAAAAAGGAAGGATTTTGGGGGCGAGTTACAAAGCATTTTAAAACCCTTGTCCCGAGAACCCAACGCACTCACCATCAATTGAACTCGAAATGGACTCCTATGCATCACATGATTCAAGCGTTCAACGGTTATTACATACAAGCGGTATATATACTTGTTTTATTTTGTTATATATATATACTTGTTTTATATATATACTTGTTTTATTTTTGTTTTATACATATACTTGTTTTATATATTTACTTGTTTTATTTTGTTATATATATATATATACTTGTTTTATTTTGTAGAAACGTTTGAAAGAAAGTGGATGCGACGATCTTCAAGTTTATGAGAGAGCCCAACTCGATTTTGAAAAACAATTTAGGAAAGCTTTCGCGCATACCAAAGCGTGACACATTTTCAAAGAGCAAAAAAAGTGGCAAGAACAACTGTTGGTTAGTCAGGCTTCTAAATCCACGAGATCGAGCAAGAAAAGAAAGTCGTCGGAGTCAAGTAGCGCTTAAACCCCAACAAACGAGATGCCAATAAACGTGGAAGATTTCGACTGTGACTTACCGAACCTCAACGAGAACCCAACTCCATCACGTCAACCGAGAGGCAAAAAGAAAGTGGATTCTGGAGATACAAGCCGAAGTTCGATGCGTGATACCCTTGCAAGTTACGCGGCCGAAAAGAAAAGTTTACTGCATTCGCAGTTTGAGGTCCAAAAATAAAAAGATGAAGAATATTTCAAGTTTATTAATGGGGAGGTCTACAATCGTGACATGAAGTTCGTTATGGAGCCGCACGACAATATCCCGGACCCGGCTTTTAAGCAATTCGTCATCGATCGGAAACGCGAGATATGCGCCAAACACGGGTGGCCGTGTAGTTTGTAGGATTTAATAGTTTTAAGTTTAGTTTTAATGAAATTTTAGTTATTTTATGTTTTTTAATAATATTATGTAATGTTTATTTAAGTTTAATGAAATTTTAGTTTTTTAATAAATTTTAATAGAATTTAAAAAAGAAAAAAGAAAAAAAAAAGTGAGTGAAGGGTGAGGGGTGTGTTGCCAACAAAAAATGAGTAAGGGAAGGAAAAAGTGGGGAGATGATGTGGCATAAGGGGATTGGGTGTAAGTGAGTGAAGGGATTTGGGGTGAGGGGTGTGTTGCCAACCCCCTAAGGTTTATATTATATTGACTATAGATAAATACTTAGGGCATTCAATATGAGAGGTTAATGAAAAGGTTTATAAAATGTGAAAAGGCTTATAAATTGAGTCATCATAGTGAGATGAGGTTTTATGATAACATGGAATGAAATTGATTTAAGTTCATAGACATTTTTATTGCAACTTAAGAGCATTTACTATGGTGAACCTTTATAACCAACAGAGCATTAGTTCAATGGTTGGAGCACTTGTGCTTGAGTCAATAGACCCAAGTTCAAGTCTCATCCTTTGCATTTGCTTCATATAAGTACCCACCTCCGCAAAACGTATTGGCACATTGGAGAGACTTTGTGGAATAAGAGCTCAGGAGTCCGAGTCTTGGCTCGTTCTGACTCCAGTTGGTGCCCCACTAGGCCAGGAGAGTTGCCGGAGGTATTCCTTGTGGGGTGGACAACGGCTGGTGCCAAAAGGCACCCAGGGTCAGGGTGTTCCCGCCAATCTACACTTTTTGTGGAATGGTGAACCTTTATAAAGGTTTATAATAATGACTAGTTATCTTAAATCATAAATTCATAAACCTTTTCTTGTTATAAACCTTCCTTTACTATGCATAAACTTGTTAAAGCTTTATAAAATCTCGCTAAACACAAGAGCCTTAATTTAGAAGAGGTTCAAGATATTACTCTTTTTTATTCCACATAAGTATAAAGCACATTTTTACTATGGTTAATAAAATGATATACCTCTTCATCTTTTCTTAGGCCTTTTTATAATCGTATTAGATGCTCTAAATACATGTAAGTCATTTGATCTCATCAAGTTATAAATTTTTGACAAGTTTAAGCATAATGATAATAGATTTATAAAATAAGAAATTTAAAAGTATATGACATGAAAATTATGTAAACTTTTTCAAAAGACCTACCATTAAAGATGCTCTTACATTCAACTTGTTGTACAAATTAACAAGCACATGTCGGAGATAAATTAATCGAGTACACTACTTAAAGACAAGAGACATGATAAGTATTACCAACCAAGGCTGTTAAGATCGAGATCCTACCATGGATAGTATTTTTTTTACAAGATCGGAATCGTAAAATCAGATCGAGATCAGAAGATCCTACTTAAATGTTTAAAAGTCTAATTTTTCTAGTAATTCATATTCAAAGATGATTGTATAAAAAGTTAGAGAAGAAAAAAGAGTTCTGAAAGTTATAGTAATATGAGAATGTGATACGTAATGCTCTGAAATACAAAAATATCTAATCGATGATTGAGGACGCTGAATCTTTTAATCTAAAAATATATTTATTTTACTCTTATTAAACATTTACAGTAATCAGCGCTTGTTATATTGTTTAATTTAACAATATTCATTCATTTATAGTTTATTAATTAGTTAAATTAAGGGAAGTAGGATCGAATCGGATCCAGATCTTACAATTCTTTGGTAAGATCGAGATCATACTTAAGATCCTATGCCTTTTAAGCTCCTACGAAGGATCGACTCGTTTTTTCTTAACGAAATCATAAGATCGAAAGATCTTATGAGCTAGATCGAGATCTTAACAGCTATGTTACGAACTACAAATGTAAGGCATGCCAAAGGAGTGAGGATTCCCGGTGGTGTTCATGAACAATATGAACTTTTATGACGTAACATAAAATTATGTCAAATAAAATGCACCTGCATAACTTTTAGTTCTGAGCCCATCTTGTTAAAAACATAACTTACACATAATGCGTGGTGTTTCATTTTTATGTTGGTTTTTCTTACATATTTGTCCCATTTGGATAACTTTTCAAAATCTCCTCGCTCTCAGAAGTTGTTAATGCTTAAGGATATTGTTTTTAATTTGGGAAATTATTAAAAAAAGTATTATACTTGTCATCCTTTCATCTTCTGGGTAGCGAACTATTTTTTTTCATTTTCAGGGTAATAAACTCGTCTTTTNTTTTTAATTTGGCTCTTAACTTTTATTGAGTAGAAATTTTTGGCATTAAATTTGTGTTTGACTGAGTTTATGACTTTCTTTATAATCCTATTTTGTAGTTAATTCTATAAACATAAATGCATGAACCATTTTGTTGGGGGATTCGCAGTTTCACGTACTCATTAATTAATTATTTGCTCCTATACTTGCTGTTCGATCAGTTCTTGTTCACAACCCACAAGAATCACAATTTGTCATGGATCTTGTCCACTCATCAAAAAGACAAGCCAATTTTCTCAGTACATGCATGAATGGCATTAACGCTTTATCAGGTAGTATGCATATTACTTTGAAAGTCATTTTCATCTTTAGGGTTTTTTAATCCTTACGTATGCACTTTTTGATTTGGGATCGATAGTGGAACATATTAACATTGTTCTAAGGTTTTTTTATGTATGTTATTTAATTTTTTATCCAAACTAATTTATGTTATTAAGCTTTTTTTGTATAGTTTATATGGGTATTCATTCTTAGCCACACACTCAGCGTGAACACATAAATCGATGTTATTGTTGTCAAAACACAAAACTTCTCCTGGTGGCTGCTGCCTGCTATTATGATACCTGCAATTCTTTATTTTCCTAATTTGTAACTTTATATGAAATGATTATATCTTTTATCCGTGTGCTTTTCTAATGTTTGTTAGTTGCTATTGTACCGGTTAGCAAACACAACTATCCAACCCCATGTTACCTCAAAATCTTACAGTGACTTGTTTCACTTTTCTCGGTCCAGTTTCTCTTACATGTGGTATTGATTTAATGTAGCTATCTAGTTCGTCTTAAGAAGACTTTGGTTTGCTTTTGATTTTTTGTTTCATTTTGTTTTTGTTAGGTTTGTGGCAGTGGTGTGCAAAGTTTTGTAAACACATTTTTTAAATGACTGATTTTTCAAAAGTTTGCTGGGTATCATCCCTGTTACCTAAAAGATTGTGTGAGATTTTTACATCATCCCTGAACCATGTGGTAGTATAGGATTGAGGGATGTGTATATGCCAAAATATAGTAGGATACGAGATTGAGTTAATTGGTAGCCCTTGATTAGTTTTCCGTGACGCGCATATACCTATGCATATATACATGTATATTACATTCATTTGTGATTAACTTCAGAAAATTAATCTCGGGTCATTACCAATCCAATTATTTTCAGGTATTGGGATTCTCTCAATTCCATATGCACTCTCATCAGGTGGGTGGCTAAGCTTGGCTGTCCTGATGTCACTAGTACAAACACAGGAGAATCCCCGATGACTTTTTTTCGCCTTTGCCGACGTCATGACGTCTGCATTTAGTTGATGCCGACGAACCTTAGTCGGCCGGCGTTAGTCGGCAATGCCTCGTCGGGACTTACTGTGCCGACGTCATTTCCTGACGCTGAGGTGGGGCCCACAGCCATTTTCAGTCAAACGAAAAATTGGTTCGACAAATAATATGCCGACGTCTAATCGTCGGTATTTTAATTACAATTAACAAAAATCATTAATTACTCAGTCAATAAGTCAACAAGTCAAACGGTCTATGTTTTAAAATACCGACGACATGTCGCCGGTATATAAAAAGTCAAATGAGTCAAACGTAAAAGTCAAATTTGGTTCATAATATACCGACGCCATTTCGTCGGAATTTTATGTGTATGCAGGCTGCACAGGCTCTGCATTGCAGCCGTTTCCAGATTTTTTTCGAAAATTTTTCCGGAAAAAATCTACACAATCCAAACCTTTATACACAGTCCAAAGCTCTATACCAACATGCCAATATCCCAAAACAAGTTGTAACGGATAAAACACTTGTATATAATCGCTAAACACCCTCAAATACATTAAAACATTTCAAATTCTACAAAATGGGCGTTATAATCTACGGATCAAGCTGCCGATAGCACAAAAGCTGCTATATCCGCAATGTTTAAGTTGCCAAAATGCCAAAGTTTACAATAATAACATACGGATGAGTCAAAGCTGCTATACCTGACGTCAAACTTGATGAAGTCAACAATCTTGTTGTTTTCAAGGTCTAGCTTGATGGTGTCGTTGGCCTTGATGAATGGGTCTGGGTAGCGGATGGTGCGGCCATCATAGGTGTTGATGTTAGCTTGAACTGCAAAAAAAAAAATGTTTCATTAGTTGACATGTTAACACATTCTACGAAATCATTGACTTAACTTCATGATCAATACATTTTTTTGTATACTAGTGGACTGAACATCAGTACAAGCAAGTTACAAACCTTTGCCTCCTCGTCTCTGAGTGAGTGCAACCTGAATCTACCTTTGGTGTCATAAAGAATACGGAAGCTCTCATTGGTCTTGGGGATAGAAACAACATCTAGAACAAAATGAAAAACATTAGAGATCTTATAACTTAAAAAATAGCATATTGAAGTATGTATACAGAAACAACATATCAACTTACAAAAGCACCACCGAGCTTGTCAAGATTCCAGGCACTTGGGGCATTGAGCCTCTTCATATGCTTCTTCAAACCTCGAGCATGACATAAAGTAACAAAACTATGTTAAATTAGCTAAAGCAATTATTAGAAAGCTAACAGTCATAAGTTAACAGGTTGCAAAAGTAAACAATAAACCTATTTCACAACCGAAATACAACCAAACACAAAGTACCTTTTATCTTTGTCAAACTTTACTTATTTCAAAAATCACAACTAGCAACCTTACTTAACATACTTTCATATACTTAGTTATCCTTGCTAGTTACTAGCTTAAACATCAACATAACAAGCCAAAAAACAGTTACCAGCTTAAACATCCACAAAGAAACTAAGCAAACAAAAGCTTAAAAAAATGTTTGGCCATTAAATATGTGTTACATTCAAGTCAAAACCTTTTATAAAGTTAGCTGACACTGAGCTGTTTGTGGTGTTTGAGTAAGAACATTTAAGGCGTAACCACTTATCGGTTGCTCAAACACCCACACAGACACACAGTTAATCGTCAGCTCATTGTTTATAACAATTTTACTTGTGACAAATTGCAAAAACAATTCTACGCTAACTTTACTAACATCTCTAAAAATTCAACAACCTCATATTTAGATGTATCTATAATTACGCATAAAACATAGTGACATACCAAACAAAAACAGAAAACAAATAGTGCAACACATTAAAAATAAGTTAAAATGTCTTTTTTAGTGAGCTAAAATATTAACAATTAACAACAATTAAATTAACAATTAAAAAAATAACATAACATAACTCAAATATTAACAATTAACAACAATTAAATTAACAAGTAAAAAAATAACAATTAATCAAAAAATTACCTTCGGCTGCAAAAACTTTTACAGTTTGGGTGGAAGAAGAAGAAGAAGAAGATGAATTAAACAATAGATGGGTTGAGAATAGGAGGAGAAAAGTGCACAGTGGTGCGAGTGTCGGAGGTGGTGGAGCTGTGGTGAAGCTGTCGGAGTGGGGGTGGTGGTGGATTTGATGTCGGAGGTGGTGTCGGAGGTGGTGTCGGATGTGGTGAAGCTTCGCCGGCGAGAGTAATAATTGAGAGAATAATAACCTTTTTTTTTCTAAGTGTTTTGTCTTGATATTGCATTTTATAGGACCGATGACATGTCGTCGGTATGTTATACAAACTTTTGTCGTTTATAGATTTGGCGGACCATTGAAATTTTTATAAAATTTTGGAGGGTTAATATACCGCCGTCAATTCGTCGGTATTTATTAATTAATAAAAATAAATTACTTTCATTAAAATAAATAACTTTTATTTACCATTAAATACTTTTATTTAAAATTAAATAATTTACTAAATACTTTTATACTTACTTAAACGCATTCAAAAAAATTACCGGGACACTTCGGACGGTGACTTTTCAAAATTTATAATTTAATTAAACACATTCAAAAAAATTATTATAAATACTTTTATTTAATATATAATTAATTAATTAAACATGATATGTTAAACGAACGATCCGAGATGATATGGTTATACACGAGATGTTAAACGAACGAGCCGATATGCTATGGTTATACACGAGATGTTAAACGAACGATCCGAGATGATATGGTTATACACGAGATGTTAAACGAACGAGTCGAGATGATATGGTTATACACGAGATGTTAAACGAACGATCGGAGATGATATTGTTATACACGAGATGTTAAATAGATGAGCCGAGATGTTATGGATATGCATGACATGTTAAGTGGATGAGTCGAGTTGTTATGGATATTCATAACATGTTAAACGGCTGAGTCGAGATGTTATAGATATCCATAACATGTGAAACGATGAGTCGATATGTTATGGATATACATAACATGTTAAACGGATGAGTCGAGTTGTTATGGATATACATAACATGTTAAATGGATGAGTCGAGATGTTATGAATATGCATGACATGTTAAATGGATGTGCCGAGATGTTATGGAGATGCATGACATGTTAAACGGATGAGTCGAGATGTTATGGAGATGCATGACATGTTGAACGGATGAGTTGAGATGTTATGGATATGCATGACATGTTAAGCGAATGAGTAAAGTTGTTATGGATATGCATAACACGGATTACATTAAATGTTAAAGTTAAAACACGGATTACATTAAACATTAAACTTAAAACATGAAATACAAAAGTACGATTACTAGAAACTACAATACGGTAATTAAAATAAAACTACGAATTAAGAAAAGGAATCATCTGAGACCCAACCATCCTCCTCACTCGAAGAAGACTCTGATAGTACATGGCCAAGCCCCATGGCCCATCGGTATGGTAGTTCTCTGTTTATCCGCGCCGTACGAGCAGCTTCCCGAGCCCTACGAGCAGCTGCCACACGTTCTCCGTCTTCCTCAACCTCTCTAAAGACTTGCATATCTTGCTCGAAGAGTCCTTCATCAGTCAACCCAAATGTATTGGGTTGGTTTTCCACTGGTGGATTGGTTACCGGTTCATTCTCAGCTGGGGTGTTTTGTTGTTGATTTTCATTTTCTGCAGGTGGAGTGTTCACAATCACTGTTCGTTTGGAGGACTTGGGAATTGTTGTGAGAAATCTTTGTGAGGACTTGGGAATTGTTACGAGAAATCTTTGTGAGACATCGAGAATAGGACTTGGGAGTTTTGATTTTGTGAGTTTATGTGTGTTTTGCCGAGTTAAGGATTATTCGGTATATATAAAGTAAAAAATTGGCGGGACAAAGGGAAAATGAGGCGGGAAATTATATCCCGACGTCATGTCGTCGGTACCAAATAGGCGGGAAAAAACCCCGCCCAAACATTCGCTATTATTCGCAAGCGCGGAGCGACAAAAAATGGTTTGATTAAATCCCTACGACTTGTCGTCAGGATTTTAACAAATATCACGTAGTTAAACGCTAATCAAATGCTAATCAAAACGCTAATCATAATAATTCTTGGATTAATAAAGTACCGACGTCTTGGCATCGGTATAATCTTGGCGGGTCAAATTCCCGCCCAAGTTTTCCCAATTATTGAAAAAGTCAAATTTGACCAACAAAATACCGACGACTTGGCGTCGGCATTATAAAAGCCAAAAAATTCAACGCCATATTGGCTCGGTCAAGTGACTTTTTTGTCGTTTAGCGCAAAATGCCGACGAAATTCTGGCGTCGGGATAAATTTCGTCGCCCGTTCTCCTGATTCTAGTAGTGTGTTGATCGCTCTCGCAGGCTACTTTACTGGCCTTTTGATGCGTCGTTGCATGGACTCCAACCCTTCAGTCACCAGCTATCCAGATATAGCTGGGGTCGCGTTTGGTCGTAAGGGAAGAATTATAGCATTGGTTTTTACCTGTTTAGAGCTCTATCTTGTTGCGACTGGTCTACTAATACTAGAAGGTGACAATTTACATAAGCTTTCTCCACATTTCGGTTTCAAGATTGGGAACACAAAAATGGATGGAAGACACTCTTTTGTCATCGTCGCGAGGCTCATCATTATGCCTACTTTGTGGCTAAGTGATCTGAGTGTTCTGTCATATCTTTCCTTTGGTGGTGTTCTCTCATCTCTGATAGTGGTCATTTGTGTTTTATGTGTTGGATTGTCGGGGGATGGATTTCACAAGAACGGGGATCTTATTAATTTCAAGGGTCTACCAACAACAGTTAGTTTATACAAATTCTGTTACGGAGCTCATGCTATGTTCCCTACCATTTATCTTTCAATGAAAAGGAAAAGCCAGTTCCCAATAGTAAGTTCACAAGTTAATTTTCTATTAGGACTTCAAATATACATGCATTCTGATTTCATCTGTTGCATGTGTGATTAATTGCAGGTTCTAATTATAAGCTTCTTGGTATGTACAACGACATATGTGATAATGGCCATACTTGGTTATGTTATTTATGGCGAGGATGTGCAATCTCAAGTGACACTCAACCTACCCACAGAAAAAGCTAGTGCAAAGGTTGCAATATACACAATTTTGGCTGGTCCAATTACAAAATATGCTTTAACCATAATGCCAATTGCTAATGCAATCGAAAACTACTTGCCTGTAAAATACAGAGATAATAACATAATCAGTGCGATGATAAAGACAAGTTTATTGGTTAGTACGGTGGTATTAGCTATCGTGTTTCCATCATTTGAGTCTGTTACATCTCTTAGCGGAGCAGCTCTTATTATCATTGTATCATTCGTCCTCCCTTGTGCTTGTTACTTGAAGATCTTTAAATTGTATAGGAGTTTTGGTGTTGATTTTGTTGTGATTATGGGGTTAGTAGTGTTGGCTACTCTGGTAGGAGTTGTTGGCACATACTCATCCATCCGTGAGACTTTTAAGCATGTCTAGTGTGAGTTGTAAACTACTAACATTGGTTTGTTTTACATTGATGACTGAATTTGGCATTTGGCAATGTTATAATAATTTTCTGTTTGCTTGTAATGACAATTTAGACTATGCAATTATGCAGCAGGGTAGTTAACCTAAAATTTTTATACAGCTTTCGTTTACTTTTCTTTTATGATAGCTGAATGTTTTTTAAGAAGTAGTGATATTTTTGTACCCGGCATATTTCTTGATTTAGGTTTTGGATGTTCAAAAAATATCTATATTCGGATATCCGAAAAATTAATCAAAATTTATTAAAAGGTTTATAAATGTCAATTTTGTAATTAATATAAAAGTTTTCTAAAAATTATACATATTTGGATATTCGGATATATAAAACTGTTATCCGAAATTTAAAGAACTTAGCTAAAATAATGGATCTAACATAAAGACGTCAATTCAAATTTCGGATATCCGAAAACCGAAACCGAACTGCAAAAAACCGAAAACCAATTTGGTGTGGGGTTTGGTTTTAAAAAACTTAAAACCGAATTTTTGGTTCGGGGCAGTGGCGTATCCTGGTTTTTAAAGTATGCGTGGCACAATTTTTTTCTCGTTTTTCTTCGCGGGTAGTTCTCAATTATAGTTGCCCATTAATTTGCGTATACAATTGTTATTTTTCTGTTTTAGTTTTTGGATACGGGGTATAAGAACATAGTCAAACTAATCTTTCAAGAACTTGATATCTACTACATAAATATAGTAAAACAAATCTATTGAAAACTTTGACATCTACTACATTTTCATAATTATTAACTTTTTACAAAATAAAGAGAAAACGATTTCAGAATATATACTATGTAATTGGAATATGCATAAACTCAATTTATCTAAGTTATTTGAAATAGATTTTAAAGTGCCATTCACAATTTCAGTGCGATAATTTGTCTTGCAACCGATTTCTTTATGATTTTGTATGTTTTTATAATATAATATTTATAAAACTATATTAAAGCTTTTTTAATATAATATTTATAAAACTATATTAAAACAAATCCTGGTGTGCCTCTATATCTATACATTAAATAAAAACAATTGTACCAACTAAAGGATAAGCCTATATATATTATTTTAATAAGTTACTGTGCATTTTCTCCAACATTAGTCATCTCCATCTTATATCTTTTTTCTCTAAAAATCCAAACTCAAAAACAAACGTTTTTCCTCTAATTTTAGTTAATCTTTATGCAGTTATCCGATCTAAGTGTAGCACATTCGAAAAACCAACAATTTTTACATAAAAATTACACTTCGTCGGCTTAAATCGTGTGTGGCACGTGCCACATGTGGCTCGCACATAGCTCCGCCCCTGGTTCGGGGTTTGGATTTAGCCAAAAATCGCCCCAAACCGCCCCATGCTCACCCCTAATTCAAGCATATGAATCCGGATGAAAATGCATGTTAGATTTTTCAAAATGCACCCCAAATTGGACACGGGCTTCCGGGTTCTTATTGTGACCTGGAAAACTGACACAACCTGTTGTAAATATGTGGGGTAATATGGGATGGTTATCCTGATAGCAATTAGAAGTCACGAGTATGAACGCTTTCAGATCGATTAAATTGGAGTGGATACCAATTAACGACCGGATAAAATCTAATTGATTCAAGTTTGTGTATAGTATTATGTTTGCAGAGAGATGCCGTTTTTCTGTGTTCTGTATTTTTCTGTATGATCCACCAGAAAACGGGATTTAGGGTTAACTGCTTTTAGGCAGTTTCAAGGTTTCAAGTTGTCAAAATTTAGTCCCTCAATTTCCGAAAATTTAATTTGGACCCTGCCAGGGGCTGCCGCCCCTTGGACCCTGCTTCTCTCAGGGGCGTTGCCCCCGAACCCCCACCAAGGGGGCTACCGCCCCCTTGGAACCCCCATTAGTCCAGTTAATATTCATATAAGTGTCGACCCTTATATGTATATTAAACTCAATCTATTTTACACTAAAATACCAACAAAACCCTAATAGACGCAACCCATTCTTGGGTTTATCTTGTTATCTGCGTACTTAAAATCGTGTTGAAGTATGAAGATCTTGTTTTGTTCTTTCGGAAGAATTTTGCCGCCAAAAATTACATCTAATTCTCTACGCTTTAAGAATCAACGTCCACACTTCTGAGTGAGAAAATTTGACTAATATTGTAAATTTCTTTTTCCCAAACTTCCTCAACAGATAATCAGTTGTTGTGTAAAGCATGCACTTTGTAAAGCATACCAGTAAAAAAAAACATACTTTCCATCACCAGAATCGTACAGAGTATATTATATGAGAAGTAAGAAAGACATGTGATGCTATATGGTTGTTACAAGCAAATGTATTATGAATCATACAAAAAAGATTAAACGGCCACAACACAGTAACATGAAACAAGCACAAACGAATTGTGATGGAGACACCCTAGATATTGTACCCACAATTACTCTCGGTCATGGCTTAATCAAGACTATGTCGTATGGATTCCAAGCACCAGTATCACCTCGATCTATTTAATGCTGATGCATCATAGACATCTCCCTTCATCCCTAATAATGTCCTGGTCAATGGGCTTTGGGTAATAACAGGTTCTGGTGGAAAAGTTCAATTTTAAGCACGGGTTGGATTGGATTTGATTGACCCATAGGCCATAGGGCATAACAAATCATATCCATTTTTTGTAATTACAATTATGAATATTTAGTGCACTAAGGTCTAAGTATTCTTACAAATACATGTTATATCAACAATGCTCGACATTCTAGGATAAACAGTTTAGAACATTATGCTAATTTGACGTGTTTGATGTTTTTCACTTCGTAACTATGTTTTTTAGTTAGACCCTTTACGAGTAAGTTTTAAAAATGATGTATTCATAGAAGAGCAGAGCCGAAAGCATAACAACTTGTTAATATTAACAAGCAAATACAAAGTGCAGAAAATGATACAGCTTTCCTTTTGACTGTAAGAACTCAAAGAAATTAGATGGAAAAACTTGAGGCTTGTGGTAATCACAGTTTCATGAAGATAGATTCGCGCTCTATCTCCATGCTTCTGAAAAAAGTAAAAACGATAGACGTCTGTCATCTAGGATAAAACAGCTAAAACAACAAAAACAACTAACAATCTTGACAGCAAAACTGCAGATTGTTTAGGTGAACCCAACCGTGCCTTCACCTTATTGGAAGGAAAACTCTGACATAGAAGACTAACCTAAGTGATCTCAAATTAGAGGAGACGAAGATATCTGGCTATTTTGATATGAGAGACGATCTGCTCTCGATTTATACGGAAAAGATATGGGGAAACCTTGTTGGATTAACTAACACATTTAGTCATGACTTATGAGCTACCCCTTTTTGTGAAATCCACCACGCTGACACCTCAACACAAAACAATATGTGTGTATGCGGGTATACATGCCTCTATATTAACAAAGTGTCTACTCCATCTTAGTTGACTACACAGCTAGACTAAACACTGTTGGATACATAATTACTACTCGGAGTATATTTAAACCTGTAGCAAATGGATCATGATCAAATGAAAAAGCTTTTGTTATTTCCTTTATAACTTCATAGCAATTTTATGGCATATAAGTAAAGTGTAATACAATCATTAGCTAGTGCAAGCCTTATGAGGAACTACTTGAAAAGATAGATTCAATTCCACCCATGATCGCCTCAAAGAAACTACCACTCTCCTCATCGTTTCCTAAAGCATTAGAATCAGCGGTAGGTTTCTCGTCTTCGTCTTTTGTAATGGCATCATATATATAGTTTGTCCCCAACCCAACTGCAACTTGCTCGCCAATACGTTGAGTGGTTGAACCAGAAGAAGGGAGCGCAGAACCCTGATTCTGTCATGAGTTACGGGACACACAGAGTGGGTGAACCAAGAAACTGCAGCTCTTACACTCGTACACAAGGCCCTGAATTGGTTTTCGACAGATTTGACAAGGTTCTGTTTGGTTGAGTTTAGGTTTGTAAACCACAAGACTCATTGTGTGGGGGTGGTTCGTGGTGGAGGTGAGCCTGGTGGGACACTTGGCGCAGTAAACATGCAAGTCAAATTGGCAGGAGGCGCAACTGAACCGGGTCCCGTTTCCAACAATCTTGCAGCCGTCACATATGTATGGCGTATCATCATTATGCTCAGCGAGTTTGTGAGCTGGGTGCAAGAAGTGTGCTACTAATGCATTGGTGGACAATGGTGCCATCAGAAGTAATTTGTCTTGGTATAGATGTGAAATCTTAGTGTTATGTACTTATCCTGATTATGCAAGTGCTGTTGTTGTATCTATTTATAGAAGCAAGAGGTTTCCTAGATGGTGCGAAACTCACTTCGCTAGAGCCTAGAGCATATGTTGACCGTTGAGCGTTGACTAAACTTTTCATTTTGACTTGGTTCTTAGGGTGGTCATGCACATAAGCTAGTTTAAAAGTTTACGTTAGAGTCCAGCTCAAATTTGCGAAACTTCTCAGCAGTGAGAGAAATGGTACTTGTTTTTCTATTATGGCCACCATTGTAGAAATGGTATTACTTGCATTATGACTTCTTGTTCCATGAGGGCGAAAGAAAATGCATAATGTGGCCCTAGCCTGCATATTTGATGCTTGTATTTTATTTTGGGATAATTCCAAAAATGACCGAGTTGCCCAATCGCTGGGGCTTTTTGATCTTGGATTTGAAAGTTCTTATATTGACCAGTTGCAAGGTTGCCCAATACGTGTCGTCCCCCATGGGACGCCACGTGTCCAAAGTTGCCCAAAATTTGGCGGCGTTGCTCAAAATTTGACGTAGTTGCCCAAAAATTCGCCACTTGTCGTCCCCCGTTAAAGGTTGCATTGGGCAACTGGTCAATATAAGAAATTTAAAATCCAAGGTCAAAAAGCCCCAGCGATTGGGCAACTTGGTCATTTTTAGAATTACCCCTTTATTTATTTATTTTATTTTTTATAAAATCATTAATACGGGGTCAGTAACTAAATCATTTTATATTGGTTTCAAAGTCTTTTTAGTCCAATATTTAATGGCCGGAGTCAATGGTCAGGTGGAATAGTAATGCTACTAGGTCCCATATACTCCAATTCCATGTGGAAGAGTTGTCATTTTGAATCAATCAACAAGCCACCATAATAGAAATGGTAATATTGACCTTATCCGACTCCTTGTTCTATGAAGGCCAAAGGAAGTGTTATTCTATGGTCCGGCATACTTCTTTGTGGGTCATTTTATGTCAAATTAGCAAAGTCACAATAAATAGTCTGACTGTCTGAGTTCATGCGGGACTTGTCATGCTTTATGTCGAATTTGGTCTTTGTTGGTGCGGCCGTGCGGATGTCATTGTAAGCCTACAGTGGCCTTTGTTTCTTGAGGTCGCCGGTTTGGTGGCCTTTTGTGCAATCAACTTATTGATTAGAAAAAATGTAGCTAACTTTTTGTTTTTTCATTTGGCTATGTAATTTTTATTATTATTATTTTTTATTTTTTATATAGTTATATTTTTTAATTTCGTCGACTGTGTTTATTTTGTAATCAATTACCCATCAGTGTTTATAGGAATCTTGATAAATGGAATTGTAAAATAGTAGATATAGAATTCATAAGTATAACTATACAAACGTTATAGGAAGATAAACTAGCACTACACCATTTAGCGATTGTCGTGACAACGGAATGTTGTCACGAAAAGTGCCAATGTTGTCGCTGTAAGTATATTTGTGACAACATGTTGTCACGACAAGCGTTGCCACTATAACCGTGTCGCAACAAGTTATTGTGACAACAATTTTTACCTATTGTGACAACAGGTTTGACCAAGAGTTTGACTTGTTGACTCAATTCTTTTTGTGACAACCCTTGTAGTGACAACATGTTGCCACTAGAAGTTTGACTTTTATTGACCAAGTTTTTGCGACAACTTATGTTGTCACGAAAAGGCTTGACTTATTTCTTGACCAAATCTATAGCGACAACATGTTGTCACTAAAAGTGGCATCTGCTACAAAAACAGCTAGGCTGTTTTGTCACATTTTCCCAGGTTTTCCGACCCTGTTTTCCATATTTTTCGGCAACCAAATTTTCCAGAATTTTTAATCAACACAACAAATAACTAAAGCAAACTACATTCCATAAATTGTTCAAAGACTACATGGTTCAACGACATAAACGTAGATTGTTCAACAGCATAAACATAAATTGTCCAAAACGAGAAGTTGTTCAACATGCCAAACTAAACAAGTTCAAATAAACAACCTACTCACTTTCGGACTTGGACGCATCTTCTTCTTCATGAACGTCCATAACAAGTGATGGGTCGATGTAACACCCCCAAAAATATAGATTCGCGGAAGCATACAAGCATTTGGGGTGCTACGAATTAGGAATCACAACACAAGATAAAGAGAACGGAGTAGAAATCCGTTAAATTATATTACATAATTTTTAAGTCAAATGTAATACATAAGTTCAAGTTTTATAAAATATGGCCTAGTTACACGACTGTCCCATTGTTTTCAGAGTACCGCTTGTGTAAAAACACTTAAGGTTCTTATGACCTCGCCATGCACTGCCATCAACATAATCATACTTTAAGCACCTGAAAAATATGCTAAAAGTCAGCTAACGCTGGTGAGTCTATAGGTTTAAATTAAATAGCACATATGGACCATAGCAATAATCAGCAAGTATACACTAAACCCGTATGCAACACTAAGCTCAACCACCGAACTAGACAAGAATGCCAAA